>ML386481.1:0-25810 GCA_005239525.1 Nicotiana knightiana | reverse complement strand
GACTAACTCCTCCCATGTGGTAATGGAATTAATGGGGAGTGAGTTTAGCCAAGTTTGGGCAGCACCAGTCACTGAGAATGGAAACAATAACAGTTTTTTTGCCTCCTGAGTGACGTTAGGCTGCCTCTGTGTTTTGCAGATTGAAAAGAAGTTTTTCAAGTGCTATTGGGGGTCTTCAATGTATGACCCTGAGAATAGCCCTTTGTTCTGCAATAGGTGCAGCATATTATTTGTTATCTGAAAGGACTCGGCTTGCATCAGAGGAACCAGTATTGCCGTGGCCAAATTCTCAGCTGTGGTTTGTGCCCAGTCATATAAAGGAGCCTCTGCCCCTATTTGAGAGACTGGGTCTACCACATCATCCCCATGATTGTTCCGGTTATGTGCATCTTCCATGTCGGTTTCAATTTGTTCAATTTGTGGTTGATGTTTGCTTTTCCGGTTGGTCCGGTTTATGGCCCTGAAAACTTTCTCGGGGTCTGATAAGGCTTCAATTACTTCACCAGTCCTCGATGAGTTTCTAGGCATGCACCTGCAACACGTTAGCAAACGTTAAACTTTCAATGTAAAAACGAAAATTTGAAGACAATTGACTATATTTCAGAATTTTGTATTTCTTCCAACTCAATTGATAATACCGTTAAGTCCCTGGCAACGGTGCCAAAATTTGATAATTCTCAACTATGTCTAATAAAAGACTAAGCAGGCGTTGCAAATATAATCTGGGGTATTATGCCCCGAGTCGATCCCACAGGGAGTTAACGTATCAAGCAAGCTGTCAGAATACTAAACTGTCACTTGGTGTTATTTAAACTACTACAACTGAATGAAAATATTAAAACTAAAGATTAACTACAATAAGGTGTAAACAATTGTAATAAAGGTCTAAAGTTATGGTTTCCCCCGTCGGTGAACTTCCTTCTCGGATACTTCTTATAGTTTGATTAGTTGTCTCTATCAATCATGAACACTCTATCTACCATAAATCTCTCTCAAGTAATTATGATAATTTACTAGACGCACTCTCTCAAGTTACGCTAGCTAGATTGCATTACAGTTCACTTTAGATTGCACCTGAGGTATCGTTATCTCTAATCCAACCTCTAAACCCTCGGTTATGACTTTCATCTATACCTAGGAGTGGATGTTGTTCAAACAACTACCTAAATATGCACTCTCTCTCAAGTAGATACATAATAAATAGGAACAGCTAATTGATGGCCATTCAATTAACTACAACAAGAACGTAGTTGAACAAATAGAGATTAATCAACCAATCAGAACTATATTAATAACACAATAAGTTCATCCCCCAACGGGTTCCACCAAAACCCTAGATTAAAGAAATTAGCTAAACATGTTCATAAGAATCAAATCCAAAATAACTTGCATGATTAAACTACAAAGTAATGAATAAAAGCTGTACAAATCGATGTTTGACTTCTCTTCAATGGCTTCCTTCTCTTTCGAATCCCTTCGAATCCTCTTCAAGTTGTGTTTTAGGGGTCTATTTATATGTTTAGTACAAACCCTAAACGTGTAGGGGACTTCTATTCCAACCGGGAAACACTTAAACTCTTCAAAAACTCGAATTTAGCCGGAACAGGGGCCTGGCGTTTGGTCCCTGGTGCCTGGCTAACGCCAGGCTAAGGCTGGCGTTTCAGCTCTAACGCCAGGCAGGGTCAGGCGTTTCAGCTCTAACGTCTGGCTAACGCCAGGCAGGGTCAGGCGTTTGGGCTCTGGCACCCGGCTATTGCCCGGTGCACTCCTCCTCGCCTCTTGAGCGTATTTTCGATGTATTTGCATCCATTTAGCTCGGTTTCCATCTCCAATTCACCTACACATGAAATAGACTCTATTATGCACATAAAAAGTGTATTTTTATCAGTAACGCACATAAAATGTAGGGCATATAACATGTTAAACCATGAATTCTAGCCTCGCATCAGTCCTCTACTGGGGCTGCTGCCCTAGGCTGTGCCCTGCCCCTACCCCTGCCTCGGCCCCTCGTAGGAGCTGCAATAGGAGAATCGGGCTGCTGATTGATAGATGAGGAAGCACGCGTTCTCTCCATCTGCGAGAGAATAGAATCGAAACTCAATTAGCATTTAGAATTCAAATCGCACGACAGGAAAGAAGAGAAGTGAAGTTATTCCTAACTTTGCAGCCTCTAGGGATAAGTACAGACGTCTCTGTAACGATCCCTCAGACTCTACCAAGTTTGTCTGTGAGTTTTTAGACCTAAGCAACCTAGTGCTCTGATACTAACTTGTCACGACCCAAAATCCCACCTTCAGGCCGTAATGGCGCCTAACGTTGCACCGGCAAGGCAAGCCAACGTGTTAACTGAATTGATTTATTAACAAGTGAAAATAAAAAATACTGACTAGATAATTGAGATAAAGTGCAGCAGCATTAACCAAATCTAAATAACCATAGCTAATAACGAAGAAATCCCTTTAAGTACAAAACCCAGAAATGGATTCACAACCTCACGAACCAGTCTAAAATTTGGCTAAAAACAACAGTTCGAAATAAAATGATATATCTGTCTGGAATCACATAGATGACAGAATGAAAGATAGACAGTAACGCCGAGATCCACGAACGCCTACGGAACTACCTCGGTGTCTTCTGGAATAGACTGAAGGATACTCCCCCTAACGAGGTCCACTAGGTCCGGCTGCGTAATCTGCACAACATAAGAATTGCAGGTGTAGCATCAGTACAACCGACCCCATATACTGAGTAAGTGCCGAGCCTAACCTCGGCGAAGTAGTGACGAGGCTAGGACACGACAAAAAATTGTACCTGTGCAGTTCAATAGTATAATAGAAAATAAACAAGAATACAAATACGGGGAAGAACATACTGAGGATAAAAGGGGCAACAATTTCTAAAACAGTAGAATCAATACTAACTGGAAAGTGGAAGTAAAACAGGAAATAACAACTCGAAACAAGTAAAATAGACAGGAGAAGGCACGGCATGACCCTTCGTGCATAGCCTCAAAATCACACGGCACGGAATGCCCCCTCGTGCATACATAATAATGACTCGGCACGGAATTTTCCCTCGTGCATCAATAATAATCAATCGGCACGGAATGTCCCCTCGCGCATAAATAATAATCAATCGGCACGGAATGTCCCCTCGCGCATAAATAATAATCAATCGGCACGGAATGTTCCCTCGTGCATAAATATAATCATCGGCACGGAATGTTCCCTCGTGCATAAATAATATAATCATCGGCACGGAATGTTCCCTCGTTTATAAATAATATAATCATCGGCACGGAGTGTTCCCTCGTGCATAAATAATATAATCATCGGCACGGAATGTTTCCTCGTGTATAAATAATAATCATCGACACGGAATGTTCCCTCGTGTATGATGAATATAAAAACAACAATTGATATGAAAGTTTAACAATGCGACATTTCAAATGTAGAGACATAATCATCCCAATTCTATTGTCCCGGCAAGGGACTCAGCTATAACCAATCTCACTCAGAAGTATCATATCAACAGTAAAACCCTCAACCGAACACATAATCAAGAACTTTCTACTTCATGAAGTAACCTCAAGGTACCACTTCCAAGGTTCCCAATAATTCTCAGCACAGAGGATATCAAAGAACATTAAATAACTCATCAAAACTCGACTCACGGGCATGCTTGACCACAACATATAGGTACTCGTCACCTCACCTATACGTTGGACATGAATTACACATAGAAAATAAGACTCTATACCTATTTCCTCAAGCTAAGGTTAGGCCAAACACTTACCTTGGCTCCAAGAATGCAAGTCAAGCCTCAATCACGGCATTTCCTCTTGAATCCCACTACGAAACGATAATATCTAGACATAATTGACTTAATAACATCAATAATTATTCAATAACTCAATCCCAAAGCCTAATTATACATTTCCCATAATTCTTCCAAAAATACCAAAATTCGACCCCGAGCCCGCTTGGTCCAAACTCGAGGTTCGGACCAAAACCCGATCACCCATTACCCCACGAACCCGAATATACAATTTGTTTTGAAACCCGACATCAAAATGAGGTTGAATTCCCAAAATTTCCAAAAGCCCTAACTCTACCCAAAACCCCCAAATTCTACCATTGATTCCATGTTTTTAGGCCTAGAATCTAATGATTGATGAAGAAAATGGAAGAAATTAGAGTTAAGATTACTGACCTAGGTGGTTATGGAGGAAGATCAGCTTGGAAATCGGCTATGGGGTTTGGAGAAGAAGGAGATGGTGAAAAATATGAAAATCCCGTAATAGCATTCGATTTTTAAGGCTTTAAAATGACCGGGCGAAATAAGCCTACCTGATCGCGAAGAGAGGGCTGCGATCGCGGAGAGTACTGGACAATGACCATCACGATCGCGACTAAGCGACCATGTTCGCGTAGGGAAACACGCTACCCTGCTCCCAGATCCCTTTAACGCTATGTGATCGCGTGAGGCTCCTCGCGGTCGCGTAGAGCACTACTCCAGGCTCTGCGATCGCGTCCTAGGCCCTGCGTTTGTGTTGGGTAATTTACCAACCCCCAGCCATATGAACACCGCGATCGCGTGAATCACACTGCAATCACGGAAGGCAAATCACAGACCACCAGAAACAGCAGCACACCAGATTTTCTAAGCCTAAAATCACCCCGACGCCTACCCGAATCTTACCCGAGCCCTCGGGGCTCAAAACCAAATATACGCATGATTTCAAAATCATCAGACGAACTTATTCGAGTAATTAAACTACCAAAATTACATCAAAAACAATGAATTAAACTCAAAAATCCACAGAATTACTCAAACTTCATAAACTATCAAATTTTCAAATTTTTATCTGAAACACGTCAAACCAAGTCCGTTTCTTACCAAATTTTACAGATAACCCACATAACACATATTGAACCTGTTCCGGGATCCGGAACCATAATACGATCTCGGTAACACAGATTTCACATCAAAGTTCATTTTCAAAAGTATTTATTATTTTCAGAAAATAATTTTCTTTAAAAATTCATTTCTCGGACTTGGGACCTCGGAATTTGATTCCGGGCATACGCCCAGGTCCCATATTTTCCTACAGACCGTCCGGGACCGTCAAATCATGGGTCCGGGTCCGTTTACCAAAAATGTTGACCAAAGTCAACTTTATTCAATTAATTATCATAAATTCAATTGTTTAACACATTTCCACATAAAGACTTCCCGGCTACGTGCCCGAGCTGCGCATGCACATCGAGGTGAGATTAACGGAGGCTTTCGGGGCCTCGGAACACAATTTTTGCTAAATTTATACAAGATGACCTTTTGGGTCTTTACAGAAAGCTCCTTGGACAAGAATGGAGGATTTGCCAAGAAGAGAATGAGAGTAAAAAAGAGAAGAATAAATAAGGGATGTACGCCTAATGTAATAGGAAAGACATTCTCACTGATTCACTTGGTATATTTGTGGGAATTATCTTATTAAATTTATTTTCTTGGTGGAATGTTCTTAACCAAATATAAAAATTCAAAATTTTGAGCTTCTCACTACATCTGTAGGAAATATTAAAATAATTTTTTATCTTTAGATTTTCACCGTTTCACTGGGAAGAGTATAATAATTTTAGTAATTTTTGTAATGACATTTCTCACTGATTCGGTAGGAACAAAAGTTACGCGCTTTTTCCGCCAAATAATTCCCACCTATAATAGATCTGTGTGAAATTTCCTTGGGAAATTGGCATTTTTCTACTAGTGCTCATAGAATAGAGTCCTAACTTAGAAATCAATCTTTTAGCCTTATAGAAATATTTAGGTATGTTGAAAGTTGGGTCAACTAGTCCACTCATAAGGCCAATGAAAGAAGTATTCTCGCTTGAGAAATATTGGTATTTGATTTGATACTTAATAATCTAACCGTAACAGACAACTAAGAGCGCATACTCCCTTCACTAAGTGGATGACTAGCGGCCTCTAACTATTCATAAAAATATTTTGCCTCTTCGTTAGGAGTTTGTTCAACACTTTCATGGGGTTCAAACTCGAAGTGCATCCCAAAAGCATCTGCAACCATTTCATGGTATCTAGGATGTTGAATGTTATTCCCCACCGACCTACTACTTTCACCAACAACTATATTATGAAATACATCATCACTACCATCAAGCTCTCCATGACTAGTCCACAAAAAATAATTATCCATAAACCCTTTTTTATAAAGATGAGTCTTAACATCCTCCGGTCCAAAAAAAAAAATGCAAACACTTGCATTTCACATAAGGACACCTAATCATCCCTCCGATTTGAAATGGTTCAAGTGACATACATGCCTAATGAATCTATTAGCCCCTTCTATAAATTCATTCCTCAAAAATCGACGATTAAGATAATTCCTATTATACATCCAACTACGATATTCCATCTACACAAAAAACAAATAAATTGCATGTTATATTAAATGAGTATTCAAATTAATTTATAGTTTAAGTTACATAATAAACTTCACTTATAAAGTAGTTAATTTAAATAATTTGAGTGTATGTTAATTTAAAAGTTCTCATATATCTCAAAGTAAGTTCTTTTCAAATTCAATTAGACCATTAACGAGCAATATAGTTGAAAGGCTTGAAAGACAACAAACACTAGCATTAATCGTAATTAGACTAATCATAAAGATTATAATTTATTAACACATTCAATTAGACTAACTCATTCAATTATAATTTGTTAACACATTCAATTAATATAGCATAATTAGTTAAGCCTAGTTCTCTAAAAGCAACAAACACTAATCGAACTATATTATCCCCTAAATTAATGTAACAACTCGGCCGGTCGTTCCGAGAGTTTTAGCCAATTTTCCTCATTTCTACTTCTTTAGGTGATGTTCAGCTGTAATGTATGGTATAAGATTGGTTGGTTTGGGTACGGGATGTGATTTGGAGTCGGGGTAGAGTTAGGCTTGAATTAGCGAAATTAGTAGTTTAGTGATTTCCGGGCAGTAGGGGAAATTTTGATAACAGGGTCGGAATGGAATTCTGGAAGTTCGAATAGATTTGTGGTGTCATGTTTGACTTGTGTGCAGAATTTGAGGATATTCGGACATGGTTTGACTGGTTTCGCAGTCAATTGTGGAATTTAGGAGTTTGGAGTTTTTAGGCTTGAATCCGATATTCGATTTGATGTTTGGTATTGTTTCACGTGATTTGTAGGTTTGATTAAGTTTGAATGATGTTAGGGGGCATGGTGGTGTGGTTGGTTGAGGTCCCGAGGGCCTCGGGTGTGTTTTGGATGGTTAGCAGGTGAGTTAGCTGTTGAAAACAGGTGTTGGTGTTGTTGAGGTGAATTTGCTGGTGTTTCAGGGGTTACTCTCTGAAGTTGAGAACAGGGACCACGCCAGAGTATTGCGGTCAGCGGTGGTTCTTCGCGGGGGCGGCAGTATTTCCGCAGTCAATGGTGAAGGGTGACACGGACAGCGGAAAAGGGACCCGACCCCAAGAACTAAAGACTTTTCACGGCGCGGTGGGAAATTCTTGCGAATCATGGAGAGGGGGGCACGGCGGCGGTGGTTTTTCGCGGTCAGCGAAATAGGAATCCGAGGGGTGCACTATAAATACGAGAGTCAGGGTTTTATTTTCATATTTTGACCTAGAGAGCTCGGGTTTCGGCGATTCCTCAAAGGATTTTCAAGAAATTTATCGGGGTAAGTGATTCTACTCAATTTTGTCTAAAATGCATGAATATATCATTGAATTTATCATTTGATTAGTGAATTGGGATGAAAATTGGGGGGAAATAACAGAAACTTCATAAAATGGGTTTTTGAGAGTTGAAGGTCGATTCGAAGTAGGATTTTGATAAAATTAGTATGGTTGGACTCGGGATTGAATGGGTTTCCTAGTTTTGTGAATTTCGTCGAATTTTGAGACATGGGCCCAGGGGCCGGGTTTGACCAATTTTGAGATTGTTTATCTAAATTGATAGATTTCATATGGGATTAATTCCTTTAGTATGTATTGATGAATATATATTTATTTTGTATAGATTCGGAGTATTTGAAGGTCGAATCAAGGGGAAAAAGCATCGCAGACTAGAGTTTTGTCCAGTTTGAGGTAAGTAACGATTGTAAATCTAAACCTGAGGGTATGAAACCCTGGAATTTCGTAATATTCACTATAATGAGGTGACACACATGCTAGGTGACGGGCGTGTGAGCGTGCACCATTAGGAATCATGACTTGGTCCGTCCCGTAGCGATTGTAGAGTTGCATATGTTGATTAAAGTTGTATAATAGATATGTGTTTTAGAACGATCTCTTACAACTTGGGCTGGATGCCATGTTTGGGGCCTTGTGCCTGTACTATTTGGACCCTTAGGGGTATTTTGTTACTATCCTCACGCTATTTTGATTTGAAAGCATATCCTCAGTCATGATATTTACCTATTTACTGTTTAATTCAATTTCATTACTCTATTTTAAAGTATATGAAAGTTGTTTTGGGTTGAGTCCCTTGATTTTACTGATATTCCCGAGTGTCTTGTGAGGTTTATGACTGAGTGAGGCCGAGGGCTTGATTTGTGAGGATATGATAGGCCGAAGGCCTGAGTGATTGGATTCCATGATTTGGCTTGATATATAGCACTTGAGCTGAATGAGCCCTTCTGGAGTCTGTACACACCCCCAGTGAGCGTAGGTACCTACTGAGTGCGAGTGTCGAGTGACAAGCGACGAGTGATTGGGGAGGCATGAGTGATGGTGAGGTATGCCTGAGGGGCTATATGAGTGATGGGGAGGTATGCCTAAGGGATTGTTCGTGAGTGACTGTGAGGCTTGCCCGAGGGGCTATTGATGAGTGATATTTTGCCCGAGGGGCTTGTTTATGAAATTATTATTTTCACTCTATTTTTATATTGAGCCTCTATTAAAACTGTTGAAAAGATTTTTACATGTTTTCCACTGAAACTAGAGTTTTACAGGATGTTTGACTTGGACACTAATTTGATACTTGTTTCTTCACTAAGACTTTATATTATGAACTTTATATGCTTTTATTGCTCGTCATTGCACTCAGCCTTTATTTATGATTGTTACTTACTGAGTTGACGTACTCACGTTACTCCCTGCACCTTGTATGCAGATTCAGGTGTCACGGGATGTTCGAGTCAGTGCTGATTATCCTCAGCCGACTCCGGAGTTAGCAAGGTAGTTGCATGGCGATCGCAGCCTTGCTCTTCTCCCTCCTATCTTCCAGAAAATTAATTCTATTAGACTTCTCTTGTAGTCTTGGTAGACAACATCGGACTTAGTGTTATCAGACTTGTATCGTAGATGCTCATGACTAGTGGCACCCGGGATCGGGATGCTATTTCTATATCTGTTTATTTTTACTTGTTCTGGATTGTTAAATGAATGTTTTATGATAAAAATAGGTTAGAAAATGAACGATTGAAAAGGATCATTGTATGCTTTGAATAACGAATCGGCTAGCCTAGTACCGCGATGAGTGCCATCACGATTGGGTAGTTTGGGTCGTGACAAGTTGGTATCAGAGCCTAGGTTACATAGGTCTCACAAGTCATGAGCATGTTCAGTAGATTCTTACAGATCGGTACAGAGACGTTTGTACCTATCTTCGAGAGGTTGCAGAACCCTTAGGAAAAATCTCACATTCTTGAACTCTTGTCTTGTGAATCCATTATTTACGGTAACTAAACTTCTATTGTTGCATTCTCTCACAGATCGTGATGACACGTGCTACCGGAAAGGATGACCAGCCAACTGTTGGAACCATGAGGGGTCGAGGACGCGGTAGAGGCCGTGGTTGGGGTAGAGTGTAGCCCATGCAGCAGCTGGGGCAGTACCTATAGACCCTCCCATTGATCCGGACCAGGTCCCAGTCGCAGATGCTCCAACAGGACCAGCTCAGGCACCGGATGTGCCTATCGTTATCCCAGGTCTTCAGGATACCTTGGTTCAGATTTTGACCGTGTGCACCAGTCTTTCTCAGGCGATCATTGTTTCTACTACCGCAGCTACTTCTCCAGTCGGGGGAGGCACTCAGACTCCCGCCGCGTGCACTCCCGAGGAGGTTGTTCAGGGACTTCAGACACCGGGGGCACCTCCAGCCCAGCTAGTTGCACCTGCTCAAGAATATGTGGTTCTCGTCATGCCTGATGACGAGCAGTGCCGGTTGGAGAGGTTTGATAGACTTCAGCCTCCGACTTTCAGTGGTGCAGAGGGTGAGAAGACTAGGGTTTCTTAGACAAGCGTTCGAGGATTCTCCGTACATCAGGTATTTTGGAGACCAGTGGGGTCTCGTTTACTACTTTCCAGTTCTTGGGAGCTACCCTTACTTGGTGGGAGGCTTATGAGAGAAGTAGGCCCGTTGGTGTAGCGCCCCTTACCTGGTAGCAGTTCTCCGCTCTCTTTCTGGAGAAGTATGTGCCACAGTCTCGCAGGGAGGAGCTGCACAGGCAGTTTGAGCAGTCGCATCAGGATGATATGGCTATGAACCAGTATGAGATGAGATTTACGGAGCTAGCCTCTCATGCTGTTTGGTTGGTTCCTACAGATAGGGAGAGGATCAGGAGGTTCATGGATGGCCTCACATATCAACTTCGGATTCTTATGACCAGAGAGAGGGTGGCAGGTGCTACTTTTGAGAAGGTGGTCGACATAGCCCAAGAGATTGAGTCAACTCATCGCCAGGAGCGCATTGAGAGAGAGGCCAAGAGGCCTCGGGGATCTGGTAGTTTTGGTGGTGTTCCTCCTGGAGATCAGTTTCATTATGGCAGAGGCCACCCATTTAGGCCAGCTCAGTCATCTCGCCCAGTTCATAGTGGTGCATCATCGGGGCATGGTTCTCGTAGTTCTCATCCGTGTCACTCATAATTCAATCCCCTTCCAGCCTAGAGTTCGTCCCGTGCACCATCAGTTCAGGACTCCTCTATGCCAGGTTCTTCTACCAGTTATCCTGGTGTTAGGGGTGCCCTTTAGTCCCTGTTCCCCGCACCAGGGAGTTGTTTTGAGTGTGTAGGGTTTGGGAACATGTGGAGGCAGTGTCTTCATCATCATGGGGGTTCATCTCAGTAGAGAAGTCAACACTCGACTTCAGCTCCAGTTACTTCACCACCCGCCCAGGCAGCTAGGGGTGGGGGTCTGGCAGCTAGAGGCTGCCCCAGAGGGGGAGGTCGATCAGGTGGAGGTTAGGCCTGTTTTTATGCACTTCCATCCATACCAGATGCTATGGCTTCAGATTCCGTGATCACAGGTATTGTTCCAGTCTGTCACCGAGATGCCTCAGTCTATTTGATCCTGGTTCCACATATTCATATGTTTTATCATATTTTGCCCATTTTCTGGATGTACCCCGTGAGTCTTTAGATACATATGTTCATGTGTCTACTCTTGTGGGCGATACTATTGTTGTGGACAGTGTGTATCGCTCATGTGTGGTGTCTATTGGGGGTCTGGTGCGAGTGGATTTGTTATTGCTTAGTATGGTTGACTTTGATGTGATATTAGGCATGGATTGGTTATCCCCATGCCACGATGTCCTAGATTGTCACGCTAATATTGTGACCTTAGCGATGCCGGGATTTCTGAGAGTTGAGTGGAGAGGTTCCATAGATTATGTGCCTAGTATGGTGGTTTCGTACCTGAAGGCTCGATGTATGGTTGAGAAAGATTGCCTATCTTATTTGGCTTTTTTGAGGGATGTTAGTGCAGAGACTCCCACCATTGATTATGTTCCAGTGGTCCGTGATTTTTTGGACGTGTTCCCTGCAAACCTGTCGGGCATGTCGCCTGCTAGGGACATTGATTTTGGTATTGATTTGGTGCCAGGTACTCAGCCTATTTCGATTCCACCGTACCGTATGGCACCGGTGGAGTTGAAGGAATTGAAAGAGCAGCTTCAAGAACTCCTAGATAAGGTATTCATTCTGCCTAGTGTGTCACCTTGGGGTGTGTCGGTTCTATTTGTGACGAAGAAGGATGGTTCCATGAGAATGTGTATTGATTATGGGCAGTTGAACAATGTCATAGTCAAGAACAAGTATCCTTTGCCTCGTATTGATGATTTATTTGAACAGCTTCAGGGAGCGAGGGTATTCTCTAAGATCGACTTGAGATCCGGGTATCATCAGCTGAAGATTCGGGATTCGTATATTCCTAAGACATCTTTTAGGACCCGTTATAGCCATTATGGGTTCATGGTGATGTATTTTGGGCTGACCAATGCCCCAGCAGCGTTCATGCATTTGATGAACGGTGTATTCTAGAGATATTTGGACTACTTCGTTATCATGTTCATTGATGATATTCTGGTATACTCTCGTAGCCAGGAGGAGCATGCTCAGCATTTGGGAGTTGTGTTGTAGAGATTGAGGGAGGAGAAGCTTTATGTAAAGTTCTCCAAGTGTGAGTTTTGTCTTGGCTCGGTAGCATTCTTGGGACACGTGGTGTCCGGTGAGGGTATTCAGTTAGATCCGAAGAAGATAGAGGCAGTGCAGAGTTGGCCCAGAACGTCCTCAACCACGGAGATTAGGATCTTCCTTGGTTTGGCAGGATATTACTGTCGCTTTGTGGAGGGATTTTCATCGATTGTATCGCCCTTGACCAAATTGACCTAGAAGGGTGCTCTATTCAGGTGGTCGGACGAGTGTGAGGAGAGCTTTCAGAAGCTCAAGACGGCTTTGACCACAGGTCCAGTGTTAGTTCTGCCATCAGCTTCAGGTTCTTATACCGTATATTGTGATGCCTCGAGGATAGGCATTGGTTGAGTTTTGATGCAGGAGGGTAGGGTGATTGCCTACACCTCACGCGAGCTGAAGACCTATGAGAAGAAGTATCCGGTGCATGATCTTGAGTTAGCAGCCATTGTTCACGCCTTGAAGATTTGGCAACATTATTTGTATGGGGTTCATTGTGAGATATATACTGATCACCGTAGTCTGCAGCATCTATTTAAGCAAAAGGACCTTAATCTACGCCAGCGGAGATGGTTGGAGCTTCTTAAAGACTATGATATCACTATTCTATACCATCCGGGGAAGGCCAATGTGGTGGCCGATTCTTTGAGTCGTCGGGCAGAGAGTTTGGGGAGCTTAGCATATCTTCTGGCAGCAGAGAGACCTTTAGCACTGGATGTTCAGGCCCTAGCATGTCAGGTTGTGAGATTGGATATATCGGAGCCTAGAAGGGTATTGGCTTGTGTAGTATCCAGGTCTTCTCTTTATGACTGTATCAAGGAGAGCTAATATGATGACACACACTTGCTCGTTCTTCAGGACAGGGTCCGGCAAGGTGATGCTAGAGATGTGACTATTGGTGATGACAGTGTGATGAGGATGCAGGGTCGGATATGTGTGCATAATGTAGATGGGCTTCGGGAGTTGATTCTTGAGGAGGCCCATAGCTCGCGATATTCCATCCATCCGGGTGCCGCGAAGATGTACCAAGATTTGAGACTGCATTAATGGTGGAGGCGGATGAAGAAGGATATAGTTAGATTTGTGGCTTGGTGCCTCAACTGTCAACAGGTTAAGTATGAGAACCAGAGACTAGGGGGCTTACTTTAGATATTGGATATTCCGGAGTGGAAGTGGGAGCGGATCACCATGGACTTTGTAGTTGGGCTCCCATGGACTCCGAGGAGGTTCAATGATAAATAGGTTATTGTGGATCGGCTGACCAAGTCTGCGCACTTCATTCCTGTTGGTACTACTTACACTTAAGAGCGGTTAGCTGAGATTTATATCCGAGAGATCGTTCGGCTGCATGGTATCCCAGTTTCCATCATTTCTGATAGGGGTACTCAATTCACATCGTAGTTTTGGAGGGCCGTGCAGTGGGAGTTGGGTACTCAGGTTGAGTTGAGCACAGCTTTTCACTCTCAGACGGACGGGCAGTCTGAGTGCACTATTCAGATACTGGAAGACATGTTCCGCGCTTGTGTCATTGATTTCGGGGGTTCGTGGGACAAATTTCTGCCACTAGTGGAGTTTGCATATAACAACAGTTATCAGTCGAGTATTCAGATGGCTTTGTACGAGGCCTTATATGGGAGGAGGTGTAGATCACCGGTTGGATGGTTCGATCCGGGTGAGGCTAGGCTCTTGGGTACAGATTTGGTGCAGGATGCTTTGGATAAGGTGAAATTGATTCAGGAGCGGCTTCGCATGGCGCAGTCCAGGAAAAAGAGTTATGCGGACATGAAGGTTCGAGATGTGTCTTTCATGGTTGGAGAGAAGGTTCTGCTGAAGGTATCACCTATGAAAGGTGTTATGAGGTTTGGGAAGAGGGGCAAGTTAATCCCCCGGTTCATTGGGCCTTTTGAGGTACTTCGGAGGATTGGGGAGATGGCCTATGAGCTTGCTTTTCCACCTAGTTTGTCGAGTGTGCATCCGGTGTTTCATGTTTCCATGATTCGAAAGTATGTTGGTGACCCGTCCCATGTCTTGTACTTCAACACGGTTCAGTTGGAGGGTGAATGACTTATGATGTGGAGCGAGTGGCTATTTTGGGTCGGCAAATTCGAAAGTTGCGATCAATAGATATAGCTTTGGTGAAAGTGCAGTGGAGAGGTCAACCTATGAAGAGGCTACCTGGGAGACCTAGCGGGAGATGCGGAGCAGATATCCTCACATATTTGAGACTCCGAGTATATTTCTAGACTCGTTCGAGGATGAATGTTTGTTTAAGAGAGGGAGGATGTAACGATCCGGTCGGTCATTCCGAGAGTTTTAACCCATTTCCCTCATTTCTACTTTTTTAGGTGATGTTCAGCTATATTATATGGTATCGAATTGGTTGGTTTGGGTACGGGATGTGATTTGGGAGTCAGGGGTAGAGTTAGGCTTGAATTGATGAAATTAGTAGTTTGGTGATTTCCGATCAGTAGGGGAAAATTTGATAACAAGATCGGAATGGAATTTTGAAAGTTGGAATAGATTCGTGGTGTCATTTTTGACTTGTGTGCAAAATTTGAGGATATTCGGACAAGGTTTGACTGGTTTCGGAGTCAATTGTGGAATTTAGGAGTTTGGAGTTTTTAGGCTTGAATCCGAGATTCGATTTGATGTTTGGTGTTGTTTCAAGCGATTTGTAGGTTTGATTAAGTTTGAATGATGTTAGAGGGCGTGTCGGCGTGGTTGGTTGAGATCCTGAGGGCCTCGGGTGTGTTTTGGATGGTTAGCAGGTGAGTTAGCTGTTGAAAACAGGTGCTGGTGTTATTGAGGTGAGTTTGCTGGTGTTTCAGGGGTTGCTCTATGAAGTTGGGAACGCTGACCGCGCCGGAGTATCGCGGCCAGCGGTGGTTCTTCGTGGGGGCGGCAGTATTTTTGCGGTCAGCGGTGAAGGGTGACGCGGACAGCGGAAAAGGGACGCGACCCCAGGAGCTGGAGACTTTTCGCAGCCACGGTGGGAATTCCGCGGACCGCGGAGAGGGGGACGCGGCGGCGGTGGTTTTACACGGCCAGCGAAATAGGAATCCGAGGTTTGCACTATAAATACGAGAGTCAGGGTTTTATTTTCATATTTTGACCTAGAGAGCTCGAGTTTTGGTGATTTTTCGAAGGATTTTCAAGAAATTCATCGGGGTAAGTGATTCTAACTCAGTTTTGGCTAAAATGCATGAATATATCATTGAATTTATTATTTGATTAGTGAATTGGGATGAAAATTGGGAGAAAATAATAGAAACTTCATAAAATGGGTTTTTGAGAGTTGAAGGTCGATTCGGAGTCGGATTTTGATAAACTTAGTATGGTAGGACTCGGGAGTGAATGGGTTCTCTAGTTTTGTGAATTTTGGAGGATTTCGAGACGTTGGACCGGGGGCCGTGTTTGGCAATTTTGGGATTTTTTATCTAAATTGATAGATTTCATATGGGATTCATTCCTTTAGCGTGTATTGATGAATATATACTGATTTTGGATAGATTCGGAGCATTTGGAGGTCGAATCAAGGGGCAAGAGCATCGTGAACTAAAGTTTTGTCCGGTTTGAGGTAAGTAACGATTGTAAACCTAGACCTGAGGGTATGAAACCCCGGAATTTCGTACTATTCAGTGTAATGAGGTGAAGCGCATGCTAGGTGACGGGCGTGTGGGCGTGCACCGTTAGGGATCGTGACGTGGTCCGTCTTGTAGCGACTGTAGAGTTGCATATTTTAATTAAAGTTGTATAATAGCTATGTGTTTTAGAAAGATCTCTTACAACTTGGGTTGCATGCCATGTTTGGGGCCTTGTGCCTGTACTGTTTGGACCGTCAGGGGTATTTTGTTACTAGCCTCATGTTGTTTTGATTTGAAAGCATATCCTCAGTCATGATTTTTACCTGTTTACTGTTTAATTCAATTTCATTACTCTATTTTAAAGTACATGAAAGTTGACTTGGGCTAAGTCCCCTAATTTTATTGAAATGCCCGAGTGACTTGTGAGGTTTATGACTGAGTGAGGCCGAGGGCCTGATTTGTGAGGATATAGGCCAAAGGCCTGAGTGATTTGATGCCATGATTTGGCTTGATATATAGCGCTTGGGCTGAAGGAGCCCCTCCAGAGTCTGTACACACCCCTAGTGAGCGCATGTACCTACTGAGTGTGAGTGGCGAGTTCCGAGCGACGAGTGATTGGGAGGCATGAGTGATGGTGAGGTATGCCCGATGGGCTATATGAGTGATGGTGAGGTATGCCCGAGGGGCTGTTCATGAGTGACTGTGAGGCTTGCCCGAGGGGCTGTTGATGAGTGATATTTTGCCCGAGGGGCTTGTTTATGAAATTATTATTTCCACTCTATTTTTATATTGAGCCTCTATTGAAACTGGTTAAAAGATTTTTACATGTTTTCCATTGAAACTAGAGTTTTATGAAAAGATTTGATACTTATTGCTTCACTGAGAGTTTATATTATGAACTTTATGTGCTTTTACTGCTCGTCACTGCACTCAGCCTTTATTTATGACTGTTACTTATTAAGTTGGCGTACTCACATTACTCCCTGCACTTTATGTGCAGATCCAGGTGTCAGGGGACGTTCGAGTGAGTGCTGATTATCCTTAGCTGATTTCGGAGTTAGCAAGGTAGCTGCATGGCGACCGCAGCCTTGCTCTTCTCCCTCCTATCTTCAAGTAGATTAATCTTATTAGACTTCTCTTGTCGTCTTGGTAGACAGTATCGGACTTAGTGCTATCAGACTTGTATCGTCGATGCTCATGACTAGTGGCACCCGGGATCGGGCCGCTATTTCTATATCTGTTTAGTTTTACTTGTTCTGGATTTTTAAATGAAAGTTTTATGATGAAAAAGGTTAGAAAATGAATTATTGAAAAGGATCATTGTATGCTTTGAATAACAAATTGGCTAGCCTAGTACCGCGATAGGCGCAGCACGACTGGGTAGTTTGGGTCATGACAATTAAATAACCCTAAATTTGTAAAAGCAATAAACACTAATAGAACAATAAATTAAACCTTAAAATAATAAATTATTTTCAAAAGCGATAAACAAAATTAAGAGCATCCAACTTCATAAATTAAGAGTATTAAACCCTAATTTATATAATTTATACACCATAAATTAACTAGTTTAAATAATTTATACACATCTGTTAGTGCATATTCAATTTTAGTTACAATGTAGTTCACTTTAATTACAATGTAGTTCAAAAATTCTATTTAGTCACATAAATCCAAAATAGATCAAAATCCTTAACAAAATGCATAAAATTATATTAGGCACGCAATGAATTAAAATTTAAAAAGCTAATAAGGTAAAACACTAACCTTGAAAGAGAATGACAATGGTGGTGGCGGGAGGGGAGTGACAGTGGTGGAGGCGGCGGGCGGAGAAACATTGGTGGGGTTGGGGGAGGTGGGGCTTCGATTTTGGGGGTGGGGGACTTGATTTTGGGTGGGATTTGAGTAAAAAAGTGTGAGAAGAGAGAAGGAAGAGAGAGAAAATTTTAAAATGGGGAAGAAAACTCGTCTGTTATTCTAGTTAGAATATTACCGACCGACTTCAGTCGAAAATGTTGGTCGGTAATAATAAAATAATTTTGACCGTTTGATCTCAAGTATACCGATCGAATTCGATCGGAAACATTGAATAAAGTTTTCCCGCCCAATATCAATTTTTTTTTCCCATAGCAAAAATAAGTTTTTTAAATTATTATAAATATACCGACTGATTTCGATCGGTTTTAGTGGTCAAAAATTAAATTATTGTTATTCACAATATATAGAGAGAGAGACGCACAATGGTGATGACTAAATAGTACTCTTAATAGCACCATTTGTTTTTTTTAATTAATAAAATATTTGTACGTTTAATAATAATAAGATATGGTGCTTGGTTAACTTGTAGGAGATGCTAAAAACAGCAGCTAATTAAGATGAATTGAGAGATAACTACCAATATCTAAACTTGTAAGATAGTTGAAGATTTGTTGAAGAGCGTTCTACTAATCCACCTTCCACCAACCTCACAAATACTATATATGGTCGTGATGGCCACAACTGAATGCCAAAAGACAAAACATGGCTCGAGCCGCCAATAGTAACAGTCAAGAACTCAAAGAAGAAAGCAAAATTAATATGGCAGCAGTAGAAGAAGAAGAAGAAGAGGAGTTTTTTGAGATAGATTTGGAGATAGTGAATAATATAGCACCGCCTCATTACTGGGAAAGCTATTTTACAGCAGCAACAAGTAGTACTCTTCTGGCCAACTGTTTGTTGCCTATATCTGATGTTTCCTGCGCCATTCCTGCCGTAGCTAAAGCTTCTCGCTACTATTAATTAATACTTAGCTTTTATTAGTTACCCAAATTGTAGCTCTTTCTTTCACTCAAACTCAGTACAACGATTGAGTAGTTTGTTTTTTTTTTTTTTTGCAAGAGTTCTTTATAATTTACTTACATTTTTTACTGAAAGAAAAAACTGATTGAAGATATTTTTGGGTCGCATTATGCTCGATTAGTATTAAGTATCGCTAATATACTTATCTCATACTCTCCCGTAGTTTGACTTGGCACAAAATTTAAGGGGAAAAAAAATTTAAATCATGCGGTCCTAAAAGCTTAAGGGCAAAAGATTGGTGGGGTCATAATATTTATATAGCTATATAAGGCTTCTCACTAAGTATAAAATGGGTAAGATGAAAAGTTTAAAGTTGAATTGTTTCAATTTATAAAAATGAATCATTCTTTTTGGAACGGACTAATAAAAAAAGTGTTTTATTTAAATTGAAGCAGAGCGAATATATCTTTAATTCCTCTCTATTGTCTATATATTGTATGGTTTAATTTCTCTTGAGGATTCTTCTATCACAGTGACGAATACAGTCTAGCTTTGTCATGACCAAATCCAGTGCTTTCGGTACAGAGTTTAAATACATATGGAAAAAATTATTAAAATTTTACCAAGATGAATTCAGTACTAAAAATCTTGAAGATTGAACTTATCAAATTTAAACGTTAAATCTGCCTATGCTTCTGCAAGCGGCAAGCCCATCGAATCCATTTAAAAAATAAATAAATAAATAAATACAAGTATACAACAAGAGAAGTGCTCGTCTTCCTCCACCCTGCTTTTTCAAAATTCGAAGTAGCAAAGTAATTTATAGAATTAATAGCTTAAGTCATTGTACCATATATTTCAGCCCTCTTATATTTTAGCAGTGCAAAATGACATAAATTGATCACTAGCGTAAAAAAGAAGAACACATTTATACTTTACTGAAAGCTAAAACTGGTAGTTCAATACAACAATTTATTACGTAAATAAATATATTTGAGTAAGCAAGTGAGAAATTCTGGTAGTTCAACCAATTCCTTTTGCGAATTGGGCTGAGCTAAACGATAAAGACAGTAAAATTAGTACGGTCTAGCCAGTTTTTGGACTGAACATTCAAAAATAGTCAGTGTTTGCAATGTTATTGAAACATAGCCACTATTTTGCTGCAACATGAAAAATTCCAGCATAATATACTGAAGATCGATGCATATGTGTATGAACTTCCAGCATATTATGCTGGAACTCCAACACGCGAAAAATTCCAGCATAATATACTGGAGATTGGAGCACCTGTGTATGAACTTTCAGCATATTATGCTGGACCGGTATGTTATACTGGAACTCTAATATATTATGCTGGAGTTCCAGTATACTTATGCTGGAACTCCATTATAATATGCTGGAGTTCAAGTATACTTATGCTGGAGTTCAAGTATACTTATGCTGGAACTCCAGTATAATATACTGGAGTATTTTTCGGATTTTGAACAGTGTTTTCGTTCAGATTTATCTTTACATGAAAAATGGCTAAATTTCGATTACTTTTTAAATTATGACTATTTTTGAATGACCACTTGTAAATCTGACTATTTTTTAATTTCTCCCGTAAAGATAGGAGGGAAGTGTGCGGTTAGCCACTAATAACACATGTATTTACTTTTAAGTCACTGTTTAAAATGTCTTTAGTCTTTAGCCACTGCTTTAATAAACTTTACCTGCCCGGACGAAAACACCTTTCTGCTCATAAAGTTCAGGACCAAGTGTCCTTAACTTTTGAACTTATAACTCTAAGTTCAGGACTTCAGGACTACATGTCCTTAACTTTTGAAGTTGGAACTCGAAGTTCAGGACCACCTGTCCTTAATTTCTATGCTTGTAACTTTAAGTTAAGAGCTACTTGTCCTTAACTTTTGAACTTGTAACTGTAAGTTCAGGACCTATTGTCCTTAACTTTTGAGCTTGTTAGTCTAAGTTTAATACCAAGTGTCCTTAACTTTTGAACTTGTAACTGTAAGTTCAGGACCTATTGTCCTTAACTTTTGAGCTTGTTAGTCTAAGTTTAATACCAAGTGTCCTTAACTTTTGAACTTGTAACTCTAAGTTCAGGACCAAGTGTCCTTAACTTGTGAACTTGGAACTCGAAGTTCAGGACCAAGTTCTTAACTTTTGAACTTGTAACTGTAAGTTCAGGATCCATAACGTAGCACAAAACCCAAAATACATCACAGAAATCACAAACTGAAATACATCTACTACCATAATTACATACGATCAAAAATCACGACTAGTTTAATTAGTAACAAAACTAGTACGTTAATCTTTGAACAATCATAGTGCTTATTCAAGAGTTTCTCAAATTAAGTTTATATATATAACATATAGTAACATTCTTAGCATGGCCTAGTACAGAAACAATGGCGGCGGAGTCCACGGCAGTCGTCACCGGAAAATCCTTCCGTCTCACAAACGGCGGCACAGTTTTTCTCCCTAACACATGAAAGAGATAGAAGAAAGGATAATATAGTCTTTTTATATTAATTTTAATAGACTAGTGGCTACTATTGCTAAGCATTAAAAATACTGGATAAAAATAAATATCATTTAAAAAAATAGCTACCCCACACAAGTTTTTACTAAAGATAGCGTGGTAGTAAGCCCATTAATTCATGCAGATGGGCTTTCAATTGGATCCAATCCTTCGAGAATTAAGGACCGAGATTGTCTCGGTCACAATTGTCACTTTTCACAATGCCTAATTGGCAATCAACTTACCAATATCTTGTCAGCCTTGTTTCATTTGACCATCTTATCTAGAGGACAGATTAGCTTTTCTCTGTTTCACTTTGTTTTTAATAAGTATTTACTATTATTTTGAGAGTTAAAGAAAGAGGTTACTTTTTGTCAAGTGTTTTAAATTTTTTGATGTACAGTACTTTTTTGTATGCAATTTTTATTTCCAATAATTTTAAAAAAAATATGTCTAAATTCACACCAAATATCAAGTATTTTGACCCTCGTACTCCGAATAACATCAAACAAATTGGAACGAAAGAGTATGATTTATGCGGGAGTAAGAAGGTGAACCACGGAGTTGGTAGATGTAGAGTAATTAGCAGTCGGTGGCACAGCCAGAATGCTGTGAATTGCGTGTTCGATCAAATTCATTAGCTTTTATTTAAATTATATTTGTGGTAAAAGTTTATTAAATATGTAAAATTTATTTAATTAGATTCTATTAACTTAAAAAAATTATAATCATGAACCTATAAAATTTAAATACTGGCTCTGGCTCTGGCTCTGTCTCTATTAGTAGTCTTGGATACTTCCACTGAGTTAAAGGAAAATGAGGCCAAAATAAAAATAAACCAT
The DNA here is from genome assembly GCA_005239525.1 of Nicotiana knightiana. Lineage (NCBI taxonomy): Eukaryota > Viridiplantae > Streptophyta > Magnoliopsida > Solanales > Solanaceae > Nicotiana > Nicotiana knightiana. Next base: position 3,637 of record ML386481.1, on the reverse strand, counting down.
ATACAACAGAAGCAAAGACCTAAGGTGATTGTGTCAAGTTTTTATGGAAAGGCAAAAGTTACTACTATCACCTTGTCAACAATGTGCACAATGGAATTTTCCTCTTCTCCTGATTAACTATATATATATATATTAGGGCACAACTTTTTCTATATTTGTTGAAGAGGATAAAGCTCACATGCAGTAACATTTGTTCAAAACGTTTTCAAAAGCTCAAGCAACTGGGTTTTCTACACGTTCATTTAATAATGTTCATGTTGACAATAAGTAAAAGCCTGACATATAGTACTCGAGAGTCTTGACATTTGGTAAAGGGGCACATCGAGAAATTTCTCACCATATATATAATTACTGTAACATATACAGGACAATATAATACTAGTCCGGACATCATATTCAAAGATACTCCCTCCCTCTCATGTCACGTCGTGTTTTTCTTTTATACGCCTCTTAAAAAATATTAATTAGATAATATCATTATTTATGTCTTAAGATATAATCTTTTTTTATTGAATATTTATTTTATTTATGTGTTATCTCTATTTTCAAAAATAATTATTGTTAAGGACAAAAAGGAAAAATAATAATCAATTTTATCTTGAACTTCTAAAATGACGAATAATTTGAGACAACTATTTTTAGTGACTATGACTATTAATATGAGATAGGAAGAAGTATATTTTTGCCTTTAATGGAAAGGTTAGCTGGCTAGACTGGAATGGATAAGGATGGAATCTCTTCTTTTACTGTTTGACATTATTCTCATGGAGAGTTGGCTCAATACAGAGGAAATGGCGTGGGATAGCCACAATTTAAGGTGGTATTTACTTTTTATCCAGTATTTTTAATGTTGAGCAAAAGAAGTCACTAGTCTATTAAAATTAATATGAATAGACAGTGTTACCCTTTTCTTCCCAAACGAAAATATGCCATTTTCAGATTCATTCCTTACAGCTCTACTTCTCTTTTTGCAATGGGGTTCTGGCGTTTGTACGAGTGTTTTCATTATTTTCATATGTGAAATCCACTTTTGAACAGAAGAAACGAATTGCTTAATCATATAAATTTTATAAGCCTCTCAATTTCTTTTGTGTCTGCTCTTAGGAGTTGAATTGCATAGTAAACCATTCACTCATAATAATCACAGATGTGGGAGGACGTGACTTTTGGTTTTCTAAAAGAAGTGACTTTTAGATTTTCTTAAACAACAGATAATAAGGAAAAATAAGGTAAAAAGACAAAAAATTGAGGACAAAGATAATTGTGTTAAGGAAATGTAGTCCTGAAGTCTTGAAGTTAAGTTCAAAAGGACCTGTAGTCCTAAAGTCCTGAAGTTTAGTTCAAAAGTTAAGGACAGGCAGTCCTTAACTTACATTTAAGAGGTTCAAAAGTTAAGGACAGTCAGTTCTTAACTTACAGTTACAAGTTCAAAAGTTAAGTACATGTCTTACAGTTACAAGTTCAAAAGTTAAGGACACTTGATCCTTAACTGTGATGACCCAAGGGGTCATTTTATAAATTTAGACTCCATTCTATGCTTAATATCCATAAAAAGATTAATTTTAAATACCTCGATTTACGTGCGCATCCCGGACGTGAAACCGGAAAGCTTTTATGTGAAAATATGAGAAATAGTGATTTCTAGAATTTAAATTTGATTATAGTTGACTTTGGTCAATATTTTGAGTAAACGGGCCCGGGTTTGTATTCCGACGATCCCGGGAGGTCCGCAATAAAATATGGGACTCGGAGGTATGCCCGGAAATGAATTCCGATGTCCCAAGCTTTAGAAATCAATTTTTGAAAGAAACTATTTTTCTGAATTATTATGAAATAAAGAAATGAATTAACGTTTGAAATCGTTGTTATCGGACCTGTATTTTGGTTCAGGAGCTCGATACAGGTTTGTTATGATATTTAAGCCTTGGCTGCAAAATTTGGTGAGAATCGGAATTTATTTGACGTGATTCAGACGTCCGGTTGATAAATAGTGAACTTTAAGTGTTCTTGAGAAAAATAATGAGTTTTGAGGTTTAATTCATAGTTTTACATGTTATTTTCATGATTTGATCGCACGATCAATTCCGTATGATGATTTTAGACTTGCGTTCTTGTTTGGTTTAGAGCCCCGAGGGCTCGGGTGAGTTTCAAATAGGTTTGGGTTGTGTTGCGCTTGTTCTTTCTTATGCTTCGACGTCGTTTCTTCAGGCATAAATGATATCATATTGAACAAATCAGCTTCGATTTCTGTTTTGAAAGAAGTATTAGATTCGTATCGTAATTACGGACCCGTAGAAAAAAGAATCATCGAATTTGGATATCGTATGAGAGTTTTATGGGCATTTTACTAAGGTTGCCAATTTTTTAGGTTAATTACGAAATTGCCCCTGACGGGGTATTAAAAATTTGCACAAATTGCAAATATTAAAACCTACATATCTTCTTCATTATAAGGCCAAATTGAGTGATTCAAAAGCCTAACTTCACTAGAATTTCACAAGAAATCCATTAGATACATAATAATCGAGTTTCGGGATTGTTTGGCAAGAAAAACGAGGCAGAATAGCTGACAGAAAAATATATATAAAACGGGCAGACTTCTTCTTCTTCAAATTTTCGAACACCACAGCCCTAGAAACGAATTACTTCACCAAATATCATCCCCAAGTCATAGGTAATCAATTATAAACTTTACTCTTTCAATTACCCATTGTTTTTCATCACTTTTAAATCAAAAACTAAGAATTTTCATGGTAAAATTGAGGGTTTGGGTAGAATTAGGAAACTTTATAAAAATTGAATCTTTACCGCAAATTGAGGTCGGATTTCGAAATTAATTGTATATTTGGGTTCGTGAGTGAATGGGTAAACGTAATTTGGACCGAACCCCGAGTTTAGACCAAGCGAGCCCGGGGTCGGGTTTTCACTTTTTTTTAGAAAACTTAGGAAAAATTATATTTTTCAATAAAGTTAGTTCCTTTAGCATTAGTTAATGATATTAAGTTAATTGTGATTAGATTCGAGCAAGTTAGAGGTGAATTCAAAAGGAAAAGCAATAATTGAGCAGTGAGTGGCCTGCGAAATTGAGGTAAGTGTTTGGTCTAACTTTGACTTGAGGGAATAGGATTCTCCACTTGTCTGCTATGTGAAATGAATGAGCGTGGTGTATAGGTGAGGTGACGAGTATCTATGCACCACCCAATTTGGCTGTAAAGCATGATCCCTTTCCCGTTCCCAACTTAATTGATTCTTGTCTTAATTGTTCTATGTCCATTATTATTTCTATGACTACTTAGTCTTGTTATTTTATTATTATATATTATTGTGGTTATTTTGAAAAGAGTATTAGTTATTTTAGCTGGATTCCTTGTANGTGGAAATAAAAGTATTGTGAAAGGTTTGGCCTGAATTGTGAAAGTCTCATAAATAAACTGATATGATATGTCCGGTGGGAGCGGGTTGCACGCCGCAACAAGGAGTGATAAGGGTGGACAGGTGGGATCGGGATGCACGCCGCAACAAGAGCAATAAGGGTGATATATATAGGGAGGAACAATAAGGGTGGACAAGTGGGATCGGGCGCCGCAACAAGGAGCGATAAGGGAGGACATTTATATTTTTATTGTTTATAAATTAA
>ML386477.1:0-43734 GCA_005239525.1 Nicotiana knightiana | reverse complement strand
CCCCCCCCCCCCCTCCAGCTCTCCTATACCCCTATGCGATCACAGACATAACTATGCGATCGCATAGAGTAATAGAATCACTCCTCCCGCCCTACACTATGCGATCGCGGATGGACTTATGCGATCGCATAGTGTTAGACACCAGACACTAGCAAAATACACTTTACACCAGATATTTCCTAGTTTTTTGCACTCCGGCACCTACCCGAAAGTCACCCGAGCCCTCGGGGCTCAGAACCAAATATGCACACAACCTCAAAAACATCCTACGGAATTATTCGAGTAATCAATCACCAAAATAACATCATAAACATCGAATTAAACCATAAAATCAATGAAATTTCTCAAAACTTCTTTAAACATCAATTTTTGCATTTAGGGTTCGAATCACGTCAAACGGATTCAGTTTCTTACCAAACTTCACAGACAACACATATAAATCATATTGAACCTGTACCGGGCTCCGGAACCATAATATGGGCCCGATACCACAGGTTTCACATCAAATCTAGTTTTCAAAAACCTTTATATTTTTCAGAAAATAATTTTCTTTAAAAATTCATATCTCAGATTTGGGACCTCGGAATTCGATTCCGGGCATACGCCCGAGTCCCATATTTTCCTACGGACCCTCCGAGACCGTCAAATCATGGATCCGGGTCCGTTTACCAAAAATGTTGACCAAAGTCAACTTTATTCAAATAATTATTATAAAAATCTTTATTTTATCCATTTTTCACATAACGGCTTCCTGGCTACATGCACGAGCTGCGCACACACATCGAGGTGAGATAAAAGGAGATTTTCGCAGCCTCGGAACACAAATTTAACTAAAATTACACGGGATGACCTTTTGGATCATCACAATCTCCACCTCTAAAACAACCGTTCGTTCCCGAACGAACATAGAAAGGTACCCGAATCGGGGAAAAGATGGGGATATCGGCTCCGCATATCGGACTCGGACTCCCAAGTAGCTTCCTCAACAGGCTGAACTCTCCACTAAACATGAACAGCGGATAACTCTTCGATCTCAACTAACGAACCAGCCGAGCTAATATGGCTACCGAGTCCTCCTCATAAGTCAAATCCTTGTCCAACCGGACATCGCTGAAGTCAAGTACTTGAGAGGGATCGGCAATAAACCTCCGAAGCATAGATATATGAAACGATGGGTGTACGGCTGATAGACTAGGTGGAAAAGCAAGTCTGTAGGCCACCTCTCCCACCTTGTCCAGAATCTCAAATGGACCAATGTACCTAGAGCTCAGCTTGCCCTTCTTTCTGAACCTCATCACGCCCTTCATGGGTGATACTCGAAGAAATACCTGGTCTCCTATCATGAATGTCAAATCACGCATTCTGCGATCCGCATAACTCTTTTGCCTGGACTGAGCTGTGTGAAGTCTATCCTGAATGATCCTCACCTTGTCCAAGGCATCCTGGACTAACTCTGAACCCAACAATCTAGTCTCTCCTGGATCGAACCACCCGACTGGCGACCGACACCGTCTACCATACAACGCCTTATACGGGGCCATCTGAATGCTCGTCTGATAGCTGTTGTTGTAGGCAAACTCAGATAAAGACAAGAAGTGGTCCCATGAACCTCCAAAATCAATGACACAAGCTCGTAACATATCCTCCAAGATCTGAATGGTACGCTCGGATTGTCCGTTCGTCTGAGGATGAAATGATGTGCTCAAATCAACCCGTGTGCCCAACTCACGCTAAAATACTCTCCAGAAATGGGAGGTAAACTAAGTACCTCGATCAGAAATAATGGACACAGGCACACCATGCAGGAGAACAATCTCCCTGATGTAGATCTTTGCTAATTTCTCCGAAGAATACGAAACTGATACAGGAATGAAATGTGCTGACTTGATCAGCCTATCCATAATGACCCACACTGCATCAAACATCCTCTGAGTCCGTGGGAGTCCAACTACGAAATCCATGGCGATACGCTCCCACTTCCACTCAGGAAGCTCAATCTGCTGCATCAAACCACCGGGTCTCTGGTGCTCGTACTTAACCTGCTAACAGTTCAAGCACCGAGATACATATGCTACAATATCCTTCTTCATCTCATGAGCCAGTTGGCCAAAGCCTGAACATCTAAAGCAAGCGGTCGCTCTCCTACTGATAAATAAGCAAGACTACCCATACTGGCTGACTTCCGGCTCAAAACATCGGCCACCACATTGGCCTTCCCCGGATGATATAAGATGGTAATGTCATAATCCTTCAACAGCTCTAACCATCTCCTCTGCCTCATGTTCAACTCTTTCTACTTGAAAAGATACTGCAAACTCTTATGATCCTTGAACACCTCACATGGCACCCCATACAGATAGTATCTCCAAATCTTCAACGCATGAACAATAGCTGCTAACTCTAAATCATGAACTGGATAGTTCTTCTCATGAACCTTCAACTGACGAGAAGCATAGGCTATAACCTTTCCACCCTGCATCAACACTGCACCAAGTCCCACCTGTGGAGCATCACAATACATGGTATATGGTCCTAAACCTGTGGGCAAAACTAACACCGGTGCCGTGGTCAAGGCTGTCTTGAGCTTCTGAAAGCTCGCCTCACACTCATCTGACCACCTAAACAGGGCAACCTTCTGGGTCAACTTGGTCATCGGGGCTGCAATGGATGAAAAGCCCTCCACAAACCGGCGATAATAACCTACTAAGCCCAAGAAACTCCAAATCTTTGTAGCTGAAGTAGGCCTAGGCCAATCTCTGGCTGATGAAATCTTCTTGGGATCCACCTGAATACCCTCTGATGATACCGCATGGCCTAGAAATGCAACCGAACTCAACCAGAACTCACACTTGGAAAATTTGGCATACAGACTCGAAGGTGCTGCTCATGCTCCTCATGGCTACTGGGTAAATCAAAATTTCATCAATAAAAACAATCACAAATGAGTCCAAATAGGGCCTGAACACTCGGTTCATCAACTCTGTAAAAGCAGCGGGGGCATTTGTCAACCCTAATGACATCACCAAGAACTCATAATGCCCATACCGAGTGTGAAAAGCAGTCTTAGGGACATCAGACGCCCTAATCCTTAGCTGATGGTAACCAGATCTCAAGTCAATCTTGGAAAACAATGTAGCACCCTGAAGCTAGTCAAATAAATCATCAATCCTCGGCAAAGGATACTTATTCTTAATAGTAACCTTGTTCAACTGCCGGTAGTCAATACACATCCTCATTGATCCATCTTTCTTCTTGACAAACAACACTAGGGCACCCTAAGGAGAACCACTAGGTCTGATGAAGCCTTTATCCAACAAATCCTACAACTGATTCTTCAACTCTGGCGGGGCCATACGATACGGCGGGGTAGAAATGGGCTGAGTTCCCGGAGCCACCTCAATACAAAAGTCAATATCCCTGTCGGGTGGCATACTCAGTAGGTCAGTAGGGAATACCTCTAGAAACTCACTAACCACGGGCACAGACTCCATAGAAGGAACCTCAGCACTAGAATCACGAACATAGGCCAAATATGCCAAACAACCCTTCTCGACCATGCGCCGAGCCTTCATATATGAAATAACTCTACCGAAAGAATGAATAGGAGTCCCTCTCCACTCCAAACGAGGTACCCCTGGCAAGGCCAAGGTCACTGTCTTGGCATGACAGTCCAGAATAACATGGTAGGGAGATAACCAATCCATCCGCAAAATAACATCGAAGTCAACCATATCAAGAAGCAAAAGATCTACATGAGTCTCCAGACCACCAATAACCACTAAGCATGAACGGTAGACTCGATCTACCATAATAGAATCACCCACCGGGGTAGACACATATACAGAAGTACTCAGGGAATCACGGGGCATGCTCAGATAAGGGGCAAAATATGAAGACACATAGGAGAATGTAGACCCCGGATCAAATAAAATCGAAGCATCTCTACTGGAAACTAAAACCATACTTGTAATGACTGCATCAGAGGCCTCAGCCTCAGGCCTGGCAGAAATAGCATAGCACTGGGTCGACCTACTACGGGCTGACCTCTACCTCTCATAGCCTGTCCTCCACCTCTAAATAAATGGCCTCCACCTCTGAACCTCGACCTCCACCCCTAGATGGCTGAGGGGGTGGGGGTGCACTTGGTGCGGGAATCATAGCATGGGAACCCGGATGCTGAGAACTACCAGAAGCTCGGGGCAATACCTAGCAATGTGCCCTGGATCACCAAAAGAGTAACAAGCCCTCTACTGCTGAGGCTACTGGCTTTGAAACTGTCCATGTCGACCAGAATAACCACCCTGGAAGCTCTGAAACGACGGCGCACTGATAGGAGCTGATGGTGCACTGCGAGATACCTGAAGTGCCGACTGGAATGGCCTAGGAGGATAACCTCTGCCAAAGGAATCTCTTCCTCCCGATGAGGCACCACTGAATCGACCGAAATGGCAATTTCTCTTGTCAAACCCCTGACCACTGCCCTGTGATAAGACCATCTCAATATGCATTGCCACATTGGCCGCTTCCTGGAATGAAATATCAGTATATGTCTCTCTGGCCATCTGGAGTCTAATAGGCTGAGCCAGACCCTCAATAAACCTCCCCACCCTCTCACAATCAGTGGGGAGTATCATGATAGCATGTCGGGCCAAAATGATAAACCGGGTCTCATACTGGGTAACTGTCATAGAGCCCTGCTGTAGGCGCTCAAACTGCCTCCGAAAATCCTCCCTCTGGGTAAATGGTAGAAACTTCTCCAAGAATAACTCGGAGAACTGAGCCCAAGCCAAAGGCGAAGACCCAGCTGGTCTGGTCAAACAGAAATCCCTCCCCCAAGTCTTGGCGGTACCAGAAAGACAGAATGTAGCAAAATCTACCCCATTGGTCTCTACGATCCCCATGTTCCGAAGAACCTCATAGAAACTGTCTAAGAAATCCTGGGGGTCCTCTGATGGTTCACCAGTAAATGTAGAAGAAAATAGCTTGGTAAACCGATCCAATCTCCACGAAGCATCGGCAGACATGGCTGCCCCCTCAACTGCCTGTGCCACAATACCCGGCTGAGCTGCTCCAGCTGTCTGAGGTACTGGAGTCTGGAACTGAGGAGCTAGCTACTCTAGTGTGCGAGTAGCAGGAGTCTGGGTCCCTCCCCCAATCTGAGAGACGGCAGGTGCAGTGGGAAGAAGACTGGCCTGAGTCACGCTCTCCATAAGGCCCACTAAGCGGACCAGAGCGTCCTGAAGAACCGGGGTGGCAATGAACCCCTCTGGGACCTGAGCTGGTCCGACTGGAACTGTTTGAGCAGGAACTTCACCGGCAAAGTCTACCTGTGGGTCCTCTACTGCGGCTGCTGCTCTGGGCTGAGCCCTGGCTCTGCCTCGGCCTCTAGCACGGCCTCGGCCTCGTCCTCAGCCCCTCGTAGGAGCTGCAACGGGAGGATCGAGCTGCTGATCGGTATATGAGAAAGCACGCGTTCTCACCATCTCCGAGAGAATACAATAGAAAATCAGTTAGCATTTAGAATTCAAACTGCACGACAGAGAAGACGAAATAAGAAGTTATTCCTAACTTTGCAGCCTCTGGGGGATAAGTAATGACATCTCTGTACCGATCATTCATACTCTACCAAGTTTGTCCATGAATTTGTGAGACCTAAGCAACCTAGTGCTCTGATACCAACTGTCACGACCCGAAATCCCACCGTCGGGATCGTGATGGAGTCTAACGTTGAACCCGCTAGACAAGCCAGCATTCTGGTTAACATGTTTATTTCCTTATTATTAGGCATTTAAAGAAAAAGCGGTAAGTGATAACAAGTATAAATAACCATGCAGAAGTTATGATATATAACATCTTCAAGCATCTGATACTACAAAATCCTTAGTAACACCCCAGAACTGGCACCATAAATCCACAGACTGTCTAAGAATACTAAAAACAAAGTCTGAATAAACAGTACAACTGTCTTAGAAATACAAGAGAAGACAGAAAGAAAAAGGAATGAGATAGGAGGTGACGCCAAGGCCTGCGGACGCCTGCAGGGCCACCTCAGTGTCACCTGTAGACTGAAGGATACTCCCTCGATCACTGTCCACTGGGTCTGGTACCGTAATCTGCATAACATAAAGAAGTGCAGGTGTAGCATCAGTACAACCGACCCATGTACTGAGTAAGTGCCGAGCCTAACCTTGGCGAAGTAGTGACGAGGCTAGGACATGACAAATAATAAACAATTGTGCAATTCTATAACAAAAATAACGATAGGGAGTAAAACAGTAAAGTACAAATACGGGGAAAACATGTTGGGTACAAAGGGGAAAACACTTATTCAGTACCAGAACATGACAACTGTCTAATATCAAAATAACAATAGAGAACAAACAAGTGCACGGCATCACCGTTCGTGCTTTACTCTCGTTCTCACCAGACAAGTTCACGGCTTCACCCTTCATGATTTACTCTCGTTCTCACCAAAACAAGTGCACGGCATCACTCTTCGTGCTTTTACCTCGCAATATCATGGCACGACATTATCCTTCATGCATTATCTCTCATACCATGGCACGGCATCACTCTTCGTGCTTTTAAAATATAAAATAATGGCACGGCATCACCCTTCGTGCTTTACACTCTCATCCTCACAATGCAATAAATAAATACACAGCATCACCCTTCTTGCTTTACACTCTTCCTCACCCAAACAATAACCAGAACAACGATTTGGCAAGGAAGGACCACAATACAAACCATTATTTTACATCCCGGCAGGGGAACAATAACAAAAATAGCACCGTCCCGACAAGGGACACAACTATAACCAATCTCACTGAATGTACAACATAAACAAATAATCCTCAACCGGACAACTAATCAACAGTGTTCACAATGAAGTATTTCCAACAATTTTATAATCTCCGAAATGAAATCTACTTAATAACACAGTGGATATCGAAGAAAAACACATATACCATAAGATATGACTCACGGGTATGCTTGACAACAAGGTATAGATACTCGTCACCTCACCTATACATTTAAAATGATAATAACACGTAGCACATATGACTCAACACCTATTCCCTCAAGCTAAGGTTAGGCCAAACACTTACCTCGGCTCCAAGAATGCAAATCAAGCCTCTAGCACCGCTTTTCCTTTCGATCCTGACTCCGAAAAAATCGTATCTATACATAATCGACTCAATAATATCAATAATTAATCAACAATTCAATTCCAAATCCTAATTATAGTTTTCCCAACATTCTTCCTAAAATTCCAAAATTCGGCCCCGGGCCTGCTTGGTCAAAACACGAGGTTCAGACAAAAACCCGATCACCCATTCCCCCACGAACCCAAGTATACAATTTGTTTTGAAATCCGACCCCAAAATAAGGTCACGATGCTCAGGGGTTCCGCACCTGCGGTCACTATGCTCGTACCTGCGGACTCGCACCTGGGGTCCTAGGTGCGCATCTGCGAGTTCGCACTTATTCCCCAGCTTCCACACATGCGCCTTATGCCTCGCACCTGCGGGCCCGCAGGTGCGGTCAACCACTACGATTTTGCGACCTTCTCCGCATCTGCGGTCGCCTCCCGCTCCTGCGACTATCGCACCTGCGGTCCCCAATCTGCAGGTGCGGACACACCAGTAACCTAGAACCAGTAGCAGCTTTGCTGCATTTTCACAGTCCAAACCTCCGTTAACTATCTAAAATTAATCCCGAGCCCCTCGAGGCCTCAACCAATTATACCAACACACCACATACATCCCACGGACATAGTCGAACCCTCAGAACACCCAAAACAACACCGAAACACCAAATTTACTCGAAATTCAAGCCTAAGGACATATAAACTTCTAAAATTCGTCAATGATGCCGAAACTAACCAAGCCACGTCCGGATGACTTGAAATTTTGCACACACATCCCAAATGACACTAGGAACCTGTTCCAACTTCCGGAATTCCATTTTGACCCAGATAGCTAATTTTCCACTGCCGACTGGAAATCGCCAAAAATCCTATTTCACCAATTCAAGCCTAATTCTACCACGGGCCTCTGAATAACATTTCGAACACACTCCTAAGTCCCAAATCACCTAAATAAGATACCGAATCATAAAAACTACATTCCGACATCATATACCTATAAGTCAACTTCCGGTTGACTTTTCCACTAAATAACCAAACTTAAGAGACTAAGTGTCTCATTTTTCTCCACAATCACTCCGAACCCGAGCCAACTGACCCAACATAACATAAATAAGCTAAAAAACACAAAGTGAAGCACAAATGGGGGAACACGGGGCTAAACTCTCAGAATGACTGGTCGGGTCGTTACAGAGGATGAGCTGATAGCCATTCTAGACCGACAGGTTCGACAGTTGAGGTCAAAGAGTTACCCTTCAGTTTGAGTGTAGTGAAGAGGTCAGCCTGTTCAAGAAGCTACTTGGGAGACCGAGTCGGACATGCGAAGTAGATATCCACACTTGTTCGCCAGTTTAGGTACTTTTCTATGTCCGTTCGAGGACGAACGTTTATTTTAGAGGTGGAGATTATGATGACCCAAAGGGTCATCTTATGATTTAAGACACCATTTCGGTCTCTTTAGCCTTAGAAATATTATTTTTATCCACCTCAATTTGCGTACACAGTCCAGGAGTGAATCCGAAAAGCCTTTATGTGAAAATAAATAAAATAATAATTTTTGAGAGTTTAAATTAATTTTAGTTGACTTTCATCAACATTTTGAGTAAACAGACCTAGACTCGTGTTTCGACGGTCCCGAGAAGTCCGTAGTAACATATGGGACTTGGGCGTATGCCCGGAATCAAATTTCGAGGTCCCTAGCTCGAGAAATGAATTTTTGATGAAAATTGTTAGACTCAAATTTAAAGGAATTAAAGAAATTGATAATGCTTGAACTCATTGGTATTGGGACCGTATTTTGGTTCCGGAGGCCGATAAATGTCTCTTTTAACATATATGTCATGTTTCTGAAATTTGGTGGAAATCGGAGTTTATGTGACGTGATTCGGACGTCCGATTGAGAAAATAGTAATTTTGAAGTGTTCTTGAGAAATTCATGAGTTTTGATGCTAAATCCGTAGTGTTAGGTGTTATTTTAGCGATTTGATCTCACGATCAAGTCCGTAGGATATATTTAGATTTGTGTGCATGTTTGGTTTGGAGCCCCTAGGGATCGGGTGCCATTCAGGCGATGCGCGAGTTGAGTCAAACTCAACCAAGGCTGCTGGTGCACCAGTTCTGGTGTGCCCGCACCTACAAGTCTTTGGCCGTAGGTGCGAGCGATAGCCGCAGATGCGACATAGGCCCAGCTCCCCATTCTCCGCTGATGCGGACTCCTCATTGCAGGAGCGGGACCGCAGAAGCAAAAACCCATTCACAGATGCGGCCCCAAGGGCCCAGTCCCTTTTTCGCAGATGCGGCCTTCCTCCGCAGAAGCGGAACATTGTTCGCAAGCGTGGCCCCAGTGTCCCAGCTCCTTTTCCGAAGAAGTGGAATCCCTTCCGCACGTGTGCAAGCGCAGGTGTGGCCCAAGCACCACAAGTGCGAGGGTCGGGCAGTGAGTTCTTATTATTTCAAACTCCAGCCGTTTTTCTTCTTATTTTTCACAAGGGTAGAAGACTTAGGGCAATTTTCTCAAGGATTTTTCTTCCAAAATTATAGGTAAGTGTTCATTAACTACTTTCTTCCAATTACCCATTGTTTTTCATCAATTTACAACTAAAAATCTAGGGTTTTCATGGTAGAAATTGGGGGTTTGGATAGAATTAGGGAATTTTGCATAATTGGAATTTAGACCTCGAATTGAGGTCAGATTTCGAAACTAACTGCATATTCGGGCTCGGGGATGAACGGGTAAGCGGATTTTTGTCCGAACCCCGAGTTTGGACCAAGTGGGTCCAGGGTCAATTTTTAACTTTTTTTGGAAAAACATAAGAAAACCATGATTATGCATTAAATTTAATTTCTTTAGCAATAATTAATAATATTTAACTAATTATGATTATATACGAGTTGGTTGTAGGTGAATTCTAAAGGAAAAGTTGTACTTGAGCAGTGAGTGGCCTGCGAAATCGAGGTAAGTGTTGTGTCTAACCTTAGATTGGGGGAATGGGTATTGAGTGACTACTTGTTACTTGTTTTGTTGTCGAATACAATGTATAGGTGAGGTGACGGGTACCTACACGTTGCGGTCGAGTCATAACATACGAGTGAAAGGTAATTCTTATTATTTTTGCTGTCTTAAAGCCTACTATCTATGATTATTGATGTTAGTGAAATGTTGAAAGAGTTGTATCCAGTTCCACCGAGACGGATAATATTGTGAATATAGATTTGAGATTGAAATAGTAAATGGTGATAGAAAACTATGATGAAATACTGAGTTCTTGTGAAATTCCTCTTTATATGTTGTTAATGATTCTGTGACTGGTGAGGAAGAGTGTAAAGCACAAAGGGTGATGACGTGCATAATTTATGTATATTGTGAGGTGAGAGTTTCCTTTCTATTTTAATTGCTTAAATTGTTGTTGATCACTGTCTACTTCTATCTCATTTTTTCTCAATCCTTATGTTAAATTCCCCACTGTATGCTCCCTTCCCATTATTTGTTGTGTACTTTTCTTTATTTGCTGTTATTTCTACTAGCACGATTATACATGTCCAGGTTTTTATGTGGTTTCCTGTCCTAGCCTCGTCACTACTTCGCCGAGATCAGGCTCGACACTTACCAGTACATGGAGTTGGTTGTACTGATACTGCACTCTGCACTTCTTGTGCAGATCCAGGTTTAGGTCCGAGCTGAGTTCGAGTTGTAGTAGACTATTCGCGCGGAGACACGAGGTAGATCTGCCGACGTCCGGAGGTTCCTAGTCTCTTCCTTATTAGTCAGTTGTTGTTTTATTTAGTTCAACACAACTATATATTTTCTTTGAGCCAAATACTTGTAGTAAATTCTTAGTATTTCGTGAATTGTGACTCCAAAACCTGGGTAGCTAGACATTAGTATTAGTTTTCGCAGTATCGTTTTAGCTATTCCATATATTATTTTGGTAATATATATATTGGATGGTAGAAAGACTTCTTATATGTTTTTAATTGTTTTAATATCATAACCCTCTAATGTTGTCTTGCCTAGCAAATATAACATTAGGCGCTATCACGGTCCCGACAGTGGAAAATCAGGTCGTGACATTAAGATGTAAAATTAATATTATAAAGATATTACATAAATATAATTAGGTCTATATAAAGAGATAAATTAAAAAATTTAAATAATAAAATATACATGAATATTAATGAGTGAGATGAATAGTGTATGTACCCCCATATTTGGAGGAACACTATTCATCCCTCAATTTTTGGGACAAAAATGGTGGAGGATTAGAGCTTCATTATGGCAAAAGGTATCCCCATTATGAGGAAATAGGGGATGGTTGGAGATGGCCTTAACAAATGAACTCTTTTACTGCTTTCCTGGCTATTAAATTGAATTCCCAGATGCACAGAGAGGAGCCTTTTTTTTTTACCATGATTTCAACTAAATTAATATTTCTTCGTGAGCACTAAATGTCGTCTGTCTTTAACAAGAATCAAAGTAGAATATTTGACCTTATTTTGAAACATATGGCACAGTGTTATCAAAGATGAAAAGCACAAAAAAGCTCTAAGGTATGTTAGGTCTTTAAGCGCAAAGCGCAAATAAAGTGTGAGCTTTAATAAAAAAAAAAGGCGCAACTAGAGAAAAAATAAAAATATGTATATGTAGTCCAAGACTAATAATTATAAGCATGAATAAAAAATATATGGACAAAGAAATTGGAAAAATATTACGATAAAGTGAAATATCAATTGTTTAATGTTGTCTTTTCATGATTACAATCATTGGCAAGGAATAGTATGCCTTAGAGCCTTGATGTGATACTAAAGCACCAACAAAGCGAGGCGAAGCGCTCAATATGTTTTGAGTCTCGCTTCAAGGCTTAAGTGTGATTTAAGCTTACTTTTTGACAACTTTAGTATGACTTGTGACCCAGATTCAAAAGAAGAAGAAGACATACTAATCAAAACATACTTAGTCAATTCAAAATGACATCGCGAGAGTAAAAAATTGCCACACAAAGTGTAACGACCCGGCCGGTCGTGTTAAGAGTTAGTGCCCCAATCCCCTAATAACTGATTTCTCCATGTTTGTTTCTGATATTGGGACTTGCCGGAGTGATTGGTTATGGAATTCGGAGAGTTCTGGGACACTTAGTCCCTAGATGTGAGTTTAAGCCTTAGAATTTGGACTGTAGTCGGAACTGTGTGAAGACGGGTACGGAATGGAATTTTGTCAACTCTGTTAGCTCCTTTGAGTGATTTTGGGGTTAGGAGTGCGTCCGAAATGTGTTTTCAAGGTCTGTAGTATATTTAGGCTTGAATTGGCGAAAGTTAGATTTTCGACGATTTTGGCCGATAAGGGAAATTTTTATATCAAGCTCGGGAAGGAATTCCGAGAGTGGCTGTAGGTTCGTAGTGTCATTTTTGACCTATGTGTCAAATTTGAGGTCATTCGGACTAGGTTCGATGTGTTTCGACATCATTTGTAGATTTTGGAAAAATGCTAACTTCTTAGGCTTGAATCCATGTTTAATTCATGTTTTTGGTGTTGTTCGAGGTGGTTGGAAGGCTCGACCAAGTTCATATGGTGTTATGGGATTGGTTGGTAGGTTTGGTTGAGGTCAAGGACTGCACCCAAACCCTCCTCGAAGGTCTCCTCAGCGCAAGGTGGGTCTACATTGGCCACCTCCGACTCGACAGTCTTCTGCCTAGCAACTTTCGAAGCATCAGCGCTTCGTCTTGACCTTTGTACCAAAGGGAAACTATCACCATCTTCGTCTTCAGTACGAATACTTTCTGCAGCTGCCAAGGTCAAAACCGTGGCATCGGTCTTAGGATTTCGAGCCTTAGGTTTCTTTGGTTTCGGAGACTCTGTCGGCGCCTCCTTCTTCCTCTTTTTGCCCTCGGCAGGTCTTTGGGCCTCTTCTTCGCCAGGAGGAGGCGGTCCCATTGAAATGTCTTCCCCGAGGCCTGCACAAATGTAAAATATGAGACTTTTCGCCATGAAATCTAATCATAAGAAATCTAGGAGTAACAGTGATGAGGCATACCATGATTCTTGGCCTGCCATCGCGTCTTGACCAAATCACGCCAAACGCGTTCATTATACAGAGAGGCGGAATCCAAGATCTTAACCCATCCCGAGAGTTCCCTGACCGCTCCAGGGAACCACACGGTGGCTATGTAATCAAATGAGAATCAAGTAAAAAGCAAAGGGGTCAGTTCAGAAGAAGAAAAAGAGGCAATTCGAGTGATGAAACATGCTCGATATAGGGACACTTACGTCTCATGTTCCATTCCTCAGGGAATGGAATCTTCTCGGCAGGGATAAGGTCTGAGGTCCTGACTCAAACAAAACGGCTCATCCATCCCCGGTCTTTGTCTTTGTCGATGCAGGCAAAGAATGCTTTGGTAGATCGACGCTGTAGCTTGACTAAGCCCCCTCGATAGAGATGAGGGCTATATAATCTGATCAGATGATCGAGGGTGAAAGACATCCCCACGACCACGCTCGAGAAATATCTAATCATATACACAATTCTCCAGAAAGAGGGATAAATTTGATCGAGCGTCACTCGATACTGACGACAAAAATCGAGGATCACTGGGTCTATCGGTGGAGAAGAAGAATTTACGGGGCCTAAAGTAAAAGGATACATATATACACTGAGGAAACCAGTTTTATGTGTAACTATTCTTTCCTCAGGTGAAGGGAATTCTACTTGTACCGCTTCCCCCTAGCGGCAATTTATCTTCACCTTCTTCACATCGGTCACCAAACTTATGTACCGAGACATGGGCTCGCATCGGCCCGATGTCGAGGATGGTCTATCAATTTTGAAATCGGAGGTTGTCTTGAAGGGACCGGGAATGCACTCCTCAATACGGGGAGGCACTTTTGATTTGCCCATAGACGGTCATGACGAAGAAATGATTCCCTCTTTTTGAGGGACCATTTTAGAAGTTTTGGCCATGGATATAACAAATTTCCAAAGCAAGAAGATGAAGAAGTGAACTCAGAAGACGGATGAAAGCAAGAAACTGTTAGCAAAGGTTTGAAGGCTTGAAGGTGTTGTAAAAGTTTGAAAGATGGAAAATGGAAGTATTTATAGGACTCATTCGATCATGTTGGAGAAGCGGGAAGGTTGACCAATAGCGGTTCGTGGGCTTTTCGGGAACCGTGATGATAGTAACCACTGTGCAGCCTTTCTGTCATGACACTTAATGATCTAACGTGGCTGACATCATAATGAAGATATCGAAGAGGAAATAACTCGAGATCGTTTCTTATCATTTCATTCTAAGAAGCGCGGGGACTATCTGTGTATGGCCAAAATCGGGGAGTCCTATTTTGGGGACCGTTATGGCACCCGATGACTGACCTCGAGGAGCCCAAAGCAGAATTCATTGTTCGATCCCGAGATGTATTCCTCGAGGAGAGTGCATCGAAGGCTCATTGTTCTCGACCCCGGTGCAGTATAAATCGGTGACCATCATGCAAAGGCGGGAAATTTCCAAGGACACGTGGCTAGATCTGACCAAGTCTGCAAGGGTGGTACAAGTCCGTACCAAGCCATTAAATAGTTGTACCAACTGTATTTCTTTGTAATAATTACACATGTACTATGTTGGGATTCCCCCTCCTATATAAAGGGAATCCTTGTCATATTTTGGGAGAGGAATATTGAATACAACAAGAACATTCTCTACCTTCTTAACATACTCAGCATTTGTTCTACGGCTTTATTGCCTTTCATTTATTGTGTTCATCAACTATTCTTCATTTATTATTCATTACTTATCATAAAGGGTTACCCTAGAGGCCCTCCACACTGTTATTCCTCCATCGACCGTCCTCTGTTAGGCACTACGGTTTGACCTCGAGGCCCTGCTTGGGCCAGCTCGAGACCCTGTCTGGTAACAGCTTGGTTTGCATATCACTATTTTTACTTAAGTTTACCTTATTCTCCTAGCTCACACTTAGCATCTATTGCCTAACAACTAGTATAAAAATAAATCACATATTTTAGGAACCACAAAATCAAATATAATTGTCATTACCATTTTCAAGGTAAACAGTAGCCAACTTCAAATGTTAATTTTGTAGTAGTGGTATTTCGTGCAGATAATTTCACCCAATTTATAAGCATATATGGTTTCCATATTAGATAGGGTCACGGCCCGATTCCTAACTCAGGTCGCGATGGCGCCCAACACCGTAGTTAGGCAAGCCAACATCAATCTACTAGTGAGTTTCTTTTAATTTACCAAAATATTTACAACACTTACTTGGTTTAGATTTTAGACATTGCGTAAAAATGAATAACTTAGACAATCTTATGCAGAAATAGTCATAAAAGTCATAATTAAATATTTACATCCCAAAAATAATGTCTACTAATGCGAGTGTCAGGAACTAGTGTCACAAGTCTACAGGCATACTAGTAGAGTAAAAACAAAAGAAGTAATAGTTTGTCCTACTGTCTGAAAAGGAATAGACAGAAATAACAAAAGAAGGCTCCATAGTGTTGCTGAGGGTCGTCAAGAGGAGCATCTCACCGTGGAGTCTAGACCAGGTATATATCAGGGACGAACTCCGGACTGATATCCAAATGCACCCACCTCAGAACCTGTACAATTAAGTACAGAGCGTAGCATGAGTACATAAACAATATGTACCTAGTAAGTATCCAGTTTAATCTCGAAGAAGTAGTGATGAGAGGTCGACGTGACACTTACTAGGGTCAAAATAATATGTTTTAAATGTAAGGCTAAGTAGGGATGGTAATCATGAATAATAATAAAGACACGAACATCAAATATCCTTTACAATTATCTTTACTTGTCAAGTTCTCTAGCATACAAATTACCTAGTTTTCCTTTTTCATGGTATTTAACAGATACATAATCACATAACACCCAACATCTAACAAACACATAACATGCCGTGAACGTACGGCTGACACAACGCGAAAATAAATGTACACTGTCGAAGGGTCGAACGGCTCGAACCATAGATGCATCTATTACACCGCTCACGAATTGAACATGCGACGCGGTTGACATAATAGTAGGGCTATCCCGCTCGCGAATCATACCTGCGACGCGGGTACCCGTATACATACACATAATTAACAGGAAATCAGAAATTCAGTAGAGAATATACTTACAGAGAAGGATTCAATAATATAAATTTCAGAATGTAACCTCCTAGATGTTCACTTAATAATTCAAGGATATTAGGCAACAAAAATTAACATTTAAGACTAGAGATACGACACATACAGCATGCTTGTGAATCCTAAACTCCCCGACATAACATAATAGTAGCTA
The DNA here is from genome assembly GCA_005239525.1 of Nicotiana knightiana. NCBI lineage: Eukaryota > Viridiplantae > Streptophyta > Magnoliopsida > Solanales > Solanaceae > Nicotiana > Nicotiana knightiana. Next base: position 27,275 of record ML386477.1, on the reverse strand, counting down.
CGCTCGGAATCTCGTCACTTCGTACGTGTGTTGCCCCCACAAATAAAGATATACAATTATTTATATTCACCTATGGGGACGATTCCCTCTTACGAGGTTAGAAAGGAGACTTACCTCGTGTCAAGCCTACTTTCCGGGTCAAGAACGCGCCCTAAACTCCAAATTCGTCACCCAAGAACTCGGAGCTAGCCAAACATCACATTAACAAGTCAATCTATGCTCAAAAGTCCATAATTCTCCTACTTAAATGGTCCTTTCAACCCAAATTGGAAAATCTTAAAATACACCCCTCGGCCCACATGCTCGGATTCCAGAAATTTTCGGAGGAAATACTTACCCATAGCCTAAGGATCAATATTATATGGTTTTCTATGATTTCATAACAAATTTCTTGGTAAATTCTTGTTTTTATTAAAACCCTAGGTTTCGCTCTAAACTCATGATTTCTACTAATTTAAGGTGTTAATCTACCAAAGAATTCAAGTATTAAACTCACTTCATGGTAGGAATACTTACCTTACAATTTCTAGGTCAAATCGCTTTTTCACCAGCTCTCCAAATCGTCCAAAATGATGACAAGTGGTTCAAAAATGGCTAAGTCTCGCATTTAAGACGACCTCACTGCCTATAGGTTTTTCGCACCTGCGGCTCGAGGACCGCCCCTGCGATCTCACATTTGCGAGAAGAATCTCGCATCAGCGGAAAAGAGGGAGGGGGGGTCAGTGGACGCATCTGCGGAGCAGAGACCGCACCTGCGGCTCCGCTTCTGTGAAAAATGATCCGCACATGCGGAACTGGGCAGCATCCTCTGAAGTCGCACCTGTGAAGCTGGGATCGCAGTAGCGGTCTCGCACCTGTGGCTATACCTCCGCAGGTTCGGTCGCACCACATCTGGTGCACCAGCAGTCTTTTAAGGTTGGTTTTTGCCTCGCGCGATGCCTGAATGGCATCTGGCCCCACCCAAGACCATGTCCAAAATATATCAACAAGTCCTAAATCATAATACGGACTCGCTCAAGATTTTGGACCGTCCGAAATAACGCTAAATCTAAAAATCATACCCCAAAACCTATTGGATCAAACTTAAGAACTTTAAGTTCTTGAATTCACTTTCAACACGCCGAAACATACCTATACTACTCAGAATGACACCAAATTTTGCGAGCAAGTCATAAATGACATAATGGAATATTTTCCGATCTCGAAATTCCGTTTGGACCTCGATAACACAAAAACACGTTCCAAACCTCAATTTGAACTTAAGGAAATTCTTATTTCACTATTTGGCGCCGAAACGCTCCCGGGTCATCCAAAACCCGTTTCGAATACACGCCCAAGTCCGAAATCATCATACGAACCTACCGGAACTTTCAAATCTCGATTCCGAGGTCGTTTACCAAAAATGTTGACCGAAGTCAAGCTTGACCTTTAAGGAACTAAGTGTTCCTATATCACTTCGAACTCCTCCAAACCTCGAACCACTCGTCCCCGCAAGTCATAAATCAGTAAAAGCAACTACGGAAAGTCTCATTTAGGGGCACGGGGTCCTATAACATAAAACGACCAGTCGGGTCGTTACAAATAGTCTGCATGCATTAAAGGAATTACTTACATATTTTTCGTTCATATAAGTAATTATAGTATATTTTGCCTCAGAGGTAATGTTTCTTATTTTAGATTATTTTTTGGAGCAAGAGGATGAATTAATACTCTACTAGTTTAATGATGTTAGTTGAATGAGAACTGGAATTATTTCTTATTTAGTATATGGACTTATTTGGATTCAAATGCTATTATTATTTTCTATTATAGCACGTCGCACTAATTACAGAAGAGAACATTGATTTTTCTTTATGGAGAAATTGAATATGTTTTGACAGGATTATCTTTATATAAGAAATTGGATTATTCCTTTGGGGTGGAGCCGTAATTTGACTTATGAGTTCGGAATAACTCAATAGCTTTGACCTAAATTTTATATTTGTGTTTAAAATTCAATTAATGTACATAAAAGATTTATTAGAACCCCAAAATTTTAAAATCTTAAATCCACCTCTACCTACAATGTCATTGTATAGTTGTAGGAATATTTTCGTTCATATAATAATTATAGCTTTTCTTGCCGATATGTAGCATTATTTCTTATTTTAGATTTTTTTGGGAGGGACGAGGGAATTAAGAAAGAGTTAAAAGACTCTAGAACATTATTAAAATAGAAAATCGGGGAAGTTACTAATATCTGGTCTATTTCCCAAATGGCTGTCATATTTTAATTAAAAATTTATTTTGTGTTTAGTCTTGTTTAGTACTATATGTTATTAGTGTTATTATTTTCTGTTACAATACTAATACTAATAACAGAACTTCTCCTTATACAAGTTTCAGTCTTCTTCAAGTGGTGATGAATTAAGGTAAACTGTAATTGCCCATCAATAAATTGGTTTGTAACCCCTTTGTTAGAATCTGAGATTGTAAGGAGTAAACTCCATTGGAGATGGATCGAGCTGGAGCAACTAGCTCATGAGAAGAACAATCTAGACAATTGAGAGAGAATGTGGAGAAGTCAAAGTGCTTTTATTTACTACACTGATTACAATATATACACATGTATGTAGAGTTCTGACAGCTAGTGACAGCTCATCACTTAGTGACAGCTCAACTATATCTAACTAACAATTACCATTAACTAACTAATAAGCTAACTAACAAGCTAACTAACTCACTCTTTTAGCTAATTAACTAAAAATGTAGCTCTAAGACTATTACTGTATAGCGTGTACATAAATTTGTTCAGTCAATCTTAACACACCCCTCAAGTTGGTGGGGAAGGATTCAATGCCAACTTGCCAAGGATGCTGGTATGTTTGATGCCTGTCAAGCCTTTTTTAAAAATATCAGCCAATTGATCATTTGTTGAGATGTGATGCAGAGTGATCAGCCCATCTTGTAGTTTATCTCTTTTGAAATGACAATCAACCTCTATGTGCTTTGTACACTCATGAAACACAGGATTCCTTGCCATATGTACATCAGTTTGACTGTCACAGAAAAAAAAAGAATGGGTTGTTGGCATGTATCAGTCAATTCTTCTAACAATCTCCTTATCCATATTAGCTCACCAACTACTTTAGAATGGATCGTATTCAGCTTCTGCAGATGATAGGGAGACTGTGTTTTGTTTCTTTCATTTCCAAATGATAGCACTTTCTCCAAATAGAACTACATACCCACTCACAGACCTTCTGGAATCAGGGCAAGTAGCCCAATCTGAGTCACAGTATGATTTCAAAGTACAATCAGGGTTGTTGGACAAGAAAATACCAAGTGTGGGATCAGTCTTTAGGTTCCTAAGAACGTGCAATGCAGCTTTAAAGTGTGGTTCTCTTGGTGATTTCATGAACTGACTTAGATGCTGCACACTATAGGTGATGTCCAATCTTGTGTTTGTGAGGAAATTGAGCTTCCCCACAAGCTTCCTGTAAAATGTGGGGTTTGCTAATAGTGATCCTTCAGTTGCCTTTAGTTTAACAGTGCAATCAAGATGGGAAGATATTGTAGTGTATCTCAGGCAGTCATAGTCCTTCGGTAAATTTGTAGCCAACTTTTTCTGTGAAATGAGCACTCCATCATCCTTATAGAATATTTCTAAGCCCAAGAAGTAGTGTAGCTTGCCCAAATCTTTGATCTTGAATCTGTTATGTAAGAAGTTCTTCAAAGCAATGATCTCACATAAATTTTTCCCGTGAGGATTAGATCATCCACATACACAGCCACAAATATACTAGAGGAGCCATTCTTCTTGTATAAAAGAGAGTAGTCATTAGCTGAATGCACAAAACCTCTTGAACATAGAGATTCTGTAAGTTTGTCATACCATTGTCTGCTTGCTTGTTTTAGTCCATACAAGGACTTCTTCAATTTGCATACAATACCTGGTGTATCAACTTGCAAGCCTTGCGGTACATCCATGTATACTTCTTCTTGCAAATCTCCATGTAGGAAGACATTATTTACATCCAATTGGAAGAGGTCCCAACCTTTCTTCACAGCCACACTTATCAATGTTCTAACAAATGTCATTTTGACAACAGGGGAGAAGGTCTCTGTGTAGTCAATCCCTGCTTGTTGTGTGTAACCTTTAACTACAAGCATTGCTTTGAACCTTTCTATGCTTCCATCTGCTTTGTGTTTTATTTTGTACACCCATTTACACCTTATGGTCTTCTTTCCTGCAGGCAAAGCTAATAAATCCCAAGTATGATTAGCATATAAGACCTTAAATTCCTGTATCATAGTTATTTTCCAATGAGGGTTTATGATTGCCTCCTCATATGAACATGGTTCACTATCATGTAAAATGTCCCTCATAACCTGCTATCTATTTTGTCTTAAGGTGTTGAGTGAAATATGTTGATTCTTGGAAAAGAAATAATTGAGTGAGTTTGTGTGTTGATGTTGAGACTGGTCCTTCAATGTTGAGAGAGGGCAAACATAATCATTTAAGTAAGAAGGTGGATTATGTGTCCTGGAGGATTTTCTGGGTTCCGGTAATATGGTAAGAGGATCAGGCATATTGTTAGTGGTAGTATCTAGATTACTTGTTGTTGGTGACTCATGTGTGGGTGCAGGAGGTATATTTTATGATGGGGTATGTACAGTAGGACCAATAGATACAGGGGACTAGTGACAGAGTTGTGAATGTGATTTCCATCCTACAGCTGACAATTATTCAAGGCATCAGTTTAATCACAACCTTCTTAAAAAATGACTTGATTTGGTGCACAACTTGGACCAGAAGTTATCAACTTTAAGATAAAGAGAAAAGTGGAATGATTAGGATAAATAGCAAACGAAAAAATGTGTTAATGAAACTGTACATCTCTAGAAATGTGTATCCTTTTACTAGACAGATCAAGTACCTTGTAACCTTTTGATCCAAAGGGGTATCCTACAAATATATGTGGGCTAGCTCTTGGTTCAAATTTGTCTTTGTGGGATTTAAGAGTGGTAGGGTAGTATAGACTGCCAAAGCTCCTCAAATGAGAGCATGTAGGTTTCTTTTTGTAACGGATTTCAAATGGGCACTTGTTACTCAGAATTGTAGAAGGGGGTCTATTTATTAGATATGTTGCAGTAGGAATAGATTCTCCCCAATACCTCAAGGCAAATTTTGATTGGTACAGTAAGGCTCTTGCTATCTCTAAAAGATATTTTTGTTGTGGTGTGTAAGGGCAGGTTCTTTGGTGGATAATTCCTTTGGTTTGGTAAAATGGTAAGGCTTCATTACTGGTGAATTCTAGTCCATTATCAGACCTAATGGTTTTGATTGATACTTGGAACTGGTTTTTAACCATGCAAACAAAGGTTTTGATGGCCTCCGGTGCATTGCTTTTGCAGCTCAATAACTGTTTCCAAGTGGATCTTCTACAATCATCCACTATGGTCAAAAAATACTTGTAGTTATCATGTGTAGCAAGCTGGTAAGGGCCCCAAAGATCTACATATAACAGATCAAATATTTGGGTAGAGGATATGGTTCTTTGTGGGAAGTGAAGTCTTCCCTGCCTAACCATGGGACAGATTGAACAAAGAAAAGGTTGTTTAGGTGCAAAACTAATTGGTACAGAATGGATCCCCTTTATTTTCACAAAAGGTACATGGCCTAATCTGTTATGCCACAAATAATCAACACAGTTTTCATGATTTGAGACAGATAGGGGAGTAGTATTATTAGAACAAACTCTTTTATTATCTGAATGGTAGGTATTTATAATGGGAAATAAAGGTGACTTAAGAGCTTGTACAATATCAGAACTACTACCGAGACTTCACTAGCACAGACTCTTTTATTGTTTGACTGGCAGCTATTTACAATTGGAAATGAAAGTGATGAGTCAGTCTACACAATTCTAGTATCATGACATGAATTAGAACTATCACAACTGAAAGAAGAGGTTGAATTGACTGATTGGAACTTTGAGCAGAGGAAATACAGACGATGCCTTGCTCTACCAATCTCCAGAGGCCTCTTCATTGAAGGGGTCTGCAATATAGATGTGTAGGCAGAAAAATTAACAATGGACTTGAGTTGTAATGTCAAAGAATGAATGGAAACAAGATTGAACTTGAAGCTAGGAACAAATAACACCCTGTATAAAGTCAGCCTTGGACTAAGTACTACATCACCTATCTGTGTCACTCTAACCCTGTAACTATTTGGAAGAGTAACTAAGAAATGGTATGGTAAGGTTCTAGTGTTAGTGAATAAATCTTTGTTGTAGGACATGTGGTTTAAGGCACCAGAATCCAAAATTCAAAAATTAGCAGGTAAGTGGGAACATTTATATGAAAGATCACCAATAATTTCATCATAAGTACAGCAAGCCAATATACCTGTGAAGTTTACAGCTCCACTTGTGACGTTGTTTGAGGTCTCAGCTACAGTTCCAATGTGAAGTTTTTCCAATAGGCTGAGCAACTTATTGTACTATTCTTTGGTCAGGTTTGGCACATTTTAAGGCTGATTTTTTCCTCTATTATCAGCTACATCAAGCTCTCCAGGTGAGAATTCTTGAGATCCTTCATGGACATTTGTTGTGGATGTTATATTCCTGCTTCTTGTGAACTTGAAGTTCTGTGAAAAATCATGTAGTTTGTAACATTTCTCTTTAGTGTGGCCTGACCTTTTGCAATAGTCAAAAAACAAGTGTGGATCTCTGTTCCCTGATCTATAGGAATTGTTCCCGCGTTGTTTGTCATTTGATTGTAATTCGTTCTGAAACCATTGTTTGTCTGTCCATGAACATTCATTGAAGCAGATTCTAAGCTTAGCTGATTGTGTGGCCTAACTTCACGTTTTTTTCCTCCTGAAATAGATAGAGAATGCTTGCACTATCGTGGGTAGTGGATTCATCATTAGAACACTTCCTCTCACTAGAGTATATACCTCGTTCAAGCCTATCAAAAAATTGAATGAGTCTCCTGTCTTGCTCCGCCTTGGGTATATTTGCCTTTGCTCCACAGGTGCACTAGCAATTGCACTGAGTATTCGCATTCAACATGTGCAACTCTTCCTAAAGTTTTTTCGTCTTTGTGTAATAGCCAGTAATGTCCAATGAACCCTGAGTTAAATCATTAATTTCCTTTTGAGGTTGATACATCTTGGCTCCGTTGGTCTGGTCGTATCTATCTTCCAGTTCCTGACAAAGTTCCTTTGCATCATTTACATATTGTAAGCTACCTTATATGTCCTTAGAAAGTGAGTTCAAAATCCATGAGGAGACCATATCGTCGCATCTTTCCCACTGTTCATAATTCGCAGAATCAGAATTAGGTTTTCACAGATAAGGCTTGCAGAACTCCTCTTCTCCGGGATCTATATCCTATTCCATCAAAAGTCGGTACCAGTCTTGATCCAGCATTTTCTGATGGATGCATGTATGGAGGATTAGTCGAATCCGTAACCTCTCTCACGAAATTTGTCATTTCACTTATTGGGTCAGCAATATCATCTTCTCCGGCCATGATTTGAGGAATCGAAAGATTGAATATGAGATTATACTCTAAAGAGGATCGAAGATTGAGTTCAAACAAAAATCGATGCAAAAAATAGAAGAATGATTTTCAGATTTTGGAAAACCCTAAATTTGATTGAATCGGTGAAATTGTTTGAAACCGTGAAATTGATACGCGATTTCGAATCAGAGTTGAAGCGGAAAAATAAAGTTGTGCTCTGATACCATGTTAGAATCTGAGATTGTAAAGAGTAAACTCCATTGGAGATGGATCGAGTTGGAGCAACCAGCTCATGAGAAGAACATTATAGACAATCGAGAGAGAATGTGGAGAATGCAAAGTGCTTTCATTTACTACACTGATTACAATATATACATATGTATGTAGAGTTCTGACAGCTAGTGACAGCTCATCAGTTAGTGACAGCTCAACTATATCTAACTAACTGACAATTATCATCAACTAACTAATAAGCTAACTAACAAGCTAATTAAGCTAATTAACTAAAAATGTAGCTCTAAGACTATTATTGTATAGCGTGTACATAAATATGTTCAATCAATCTTAACACCCTTTTACTATTCTTCTCATAAAAGTAATCTTCTTGCGTGTTCCCATTATTTGTTTTCCGTTATCCCTAAAATAATGGTGTACAACTAGTTCCTTAACAACAATAGAACATTAAAAAAAAAAAAAAAGAAGAATTGGTGTAAAATGGTTTCAAGCATTATCGGTCTGTCTTCTAAATTAGTATGGTCTTTTGATCAATTTATTAAGTATGATGTTTAGTCTAAATTAGATTTCTTTTATGTTTGTTAAATAATACTCTCTGTATCTTTAGATTGTGACAGTTAACTTCCTTAATCTTAAATCAGCTGTCAAAATAAATTGGCACGTTACATATATTTTGAAAATATTAAAAAAGAACCTTCAATTATAAGGAAGTGTTGTACATTTTCTTTTGAATGAAAATAAGAATATCCAAAAATACCCGATAGTAATGTATAGAAATGAATAATATCCATCTAATTGCCCTGAGTGAACATTATCATAGGTGACACTAACATGGACCAATCAGTTTTGTCACAATACTATTATTTTGATTTAATTTCACTTTATTTCCTCTTATTAACCAACAAACTTATGGCATAAATTATAGATATGGTGTAAAATTTAGATAAAGTCAAACCTAGATTTTGTAAATTCGAGAACTAAAGAGAGGAGTTGGTTTATATCAAGTGATGCATTAGATAAACAAAAAAGGGAAAGTTCTGTTTTTTTTTTTTTAATAAGCAATTTTTTGAATTTATCGCATGAATGTTTCGGAGAAAGTCTCTATATTTTCTAGGTAGGGGTAAACAGGGGCGGATGTAGTCCTTTAGCTATAAGTTTATCTGAACACATAACTTTTGATCCAGAGTGAAAATATATATGTAAGAAATTAATAAAATCTTAACAAATATTTGACCTGAACCCATAATTTTAACAGTACAATGAGTTCGGTATTGATAATTTTATAAAGTTAAATCCATTAAATTTAAATCCTGGATCCGACTCTATGATAAGATTTGCATACATACAACCTTCTCCTGATCTCACATATGAGATTATATTAGGTTTGTTTATTATTGTATTATCGAATGAATATTTCGCTTTTTCAAGGATAGACGGGAAATTAACCAAGACTTTTGGGCTTCATGATTTTTGTTATCATGAACTAAGCCCAAACTCCAAATATTTGGTGTTCCTTCCGTTGGATGGAGGCAAACTGACAAATAAGGATGAAAGCTACAAATGTTTAAGTGGGCTTGAACATCAAACCAAGCAGGCCCAACGCCTAAACAAAGGCCCAAAAAGAAGGGAGAAATTCAAAACTAGTAAAATTTATAAGTGATCATTCGAAAATAGTCACAGTTTCAAAAGTAATCGAAATTTAATCATTTTTCATGTAAAGATAAATTTAAACGAAAACACTGTTCAAAATTGGAAAAATACTCCAACATAATATATTGGAGTTCCGGTATATTTATATTGGAACACTGAAGTTCTAGTATATTTATACTGGAACACTGGAGTTCCAATATAAATATATTGGAAGTCCATACATAGGTGCTACAATCTCCAGTATATTATGTTGGAACTTTCCTTGTGTTGGAGTTCCAGCATAATATGCTGGAAATTCATATACAGGTGCACCGATCTCCAGTATATTATGCTGGAACTTTCCGTGTTTCAGCGAAATAGTGCATATTTTTCAATGACTTTACAAACGCCGGCTATTTTTGAAAGAGATTTTAAAATGCATACTTGTTTAAGTTTGTTGGTATTTACCCTTTTACTATTGAAAATGAGCTAGGTTTATCTTTTGTTTTAGTTTTTAGTATAACTACCCCTACCATCATACTTCTGGATCAGACTCATTGGTTGGCCCTGATCTACACTTAGCCCGTTGGGACATAAGAAAATTTTTCTCGAAATCAGCGTTTGTTCATACAATTTCAAATTTTCACTTCAAAATGCTTTTTGAAAATTTTCGAAAATCTGAAAAGCTCCAAAAATTTATTTTTTAAAATTTTCACTAAAATCATTTACAAAACTTCAAAAACAACTCAAAATTATATTCACGTTCAAACAAAACTCTAAATTTCAAATATAATTTTCACTTGAAAAAATTTATTTTAGAATTTTATGTCCAAACGCCCACTTAATACTTGCATGGCGACTTTCTTTTGTCGAAAATCTAAAATCTTTACATCCCCAAACGTTTGTGTATTTGGATTAATAAGTAATGTTTTGTAGTAGTTAAATATCAATGATTGTCTCCTTGTTAAACAAAACAAATGAAAAATGCTTTTTTTTTTTTTTTCATGTCTGTTTGTTTTATTCGTTGAAGTGCCACGAATGATTTGAGTTTCACCGACCTCGAATGGAAAGGAGCAGCATATCTTTTTTCATACCCACCCAATAATACCATGTTTTCGCAACCAGGCAAAAGAAAACAATATAGAATGATGTTCTTAACCCCATTTAATTAGTTTGCTTTCTTTTCAATTCATTCTAATTATGTTGTGAACACTATTTTCAATTAGTTTATTGTCACTCACTCTCACCAATTTTCCAACGACTCAAAATTGAAGGACCTTAATTAGAACTAGCATTTGACCCACTAGACGGATCCTAAGCGTACATTTAATGGTCTAATATAAAGCGCACAATGGTATTCCGGACTGTTTTGTACCATTAATAAACATAAAAATAGCACGGGCTAGTCTGTTTTCAGAGTGGTAATTGAAAAATAGCTAGTGTTTACAAAGTCATTGAAAAATAACTACTATTTTGCTGCAACACAGAATGTTCCAGCATAATATATTGGAGATTGGTGCACATGTGTATGAACTTTCAGCATATTATGCTGGAACTCCAGCACACAAAAAGTTCCAGCATATTATGCTGGACCAGTATATTATGCTGGAAGTTTACACGTAAAAAATTTGAACTTCAGTATATAATGTTGGAGTGTTTTTCAATTTTGAACAGTGTTTTCATTTAGATTTATCTTTACATAAAAAGTGACTAAATTTCGATTACTTTTAAAACTATGACTATTTTTTAATTATCATTTGTAAATCTGACTATTTTTTAATTTCACCGTTAATAAACATATAAATGAGTTACAGATTGAAGCGGATCAAAGTTTATGGTTTTTATAGTGATATTAGACTTAAAAAACTACTAGGTAAGTGTTGCAAATTTCTAGGTATTTGTCTATGTTCTTACTCAACTGTTGTTCGTTCAGCTCTGTAGTTTATTTAAGCCTAGCAGTCCTAAATAATTTAGGTATGAACAAATCAGTCTGAATTCAAACTGCCTTGTGCAACTTCAGAAAATTAAGCGGTCCACCAAATAAAGATATTTACTAAATGCATAATAATGCCTTAAAACACGTAGGCCATAGCTAGTAGCTTCGATTGAAAGGCCTGTTAATTAAATTAAGCTTTTAATTTAATTTAGTGTTTGTGTTATGAAATCAAAATGACAACTTGATTAATATCACCGTGGCGTGTTAATTATAGTATTTTGGTATAAGAATGTAACACATAAAGAAAGAAAGACAATCTAACATATATATATATATATATATATATATATATATATATATATAAAAGCAGGTTTTCAAGGCTATTCAAAGCCGCTATACCAATACTCTCATGTCTATCGTCACACCGTAATCCTGTATCTGTAAATAATAAAATATTATCTTAAAAATTTATTAGTTTAGGCACATGTTCATTTCCAGTTGTAGATCGGCCAGCGAGACAACTAGTTAATAGATCTTTATATTCTTCATACTCAAAAAGAGCTTTAGAAATAATATCACTTGGCTCTAACATTTCCTGATTAAAGCATCAAGCATTCCTACCTTTCCAAAATTTGCCACACAATATTAACACTCAAATATAATAATTCTACAGATTCAAGAAAATGCTTAGCAGTTAAGAACAAGTTGTACCACCAAACATCAAAGTCAGTTATATTTCCAATATCAGCCAATTAATAGCATTGTATTTCCATACAAGCTGAGACAAGGAATATCTAAATAGCATATGTTCGATATCTTCACTTTCAAGACTTCAAATCTTACACGTGTTATCCACATTCTATAATCTTTTAGCTAAGGTACTATTAACGGGCAAGGAGTTAATGTCACGATCCAAATTTTCCTCTGTTGGTATCGTGATTGCACCCAGTCCTAGCCTAACATTTACTGAATAACAACAATAATAAAGGAAATCTAACAGTCTCGAAATAGAAATCTTTACAGAATTTATAATTTTCCAAAACCGATAGTACAAGTCATAAGCTCTATAGAGTTTACTACAATTTCTAATTACAATTGTTTGGAAATAAGTAAAACAGTGTAAATACAAAATAGGAAGGTGACTCCGCAGCCTGCGAACGCGATGACAGGTTTACCTTGAGTCTCCTCGGCAAGAATCCGCACAGCTACTAACGATCAATACCTGGATCTATATAAAAATGTGCAGAAGTGTAGTATGAGCACACCACAGCGGTGCCCAGTAAGTATCAAGACTAACCTCGGTGAAGTAGTGACGAGGACTAGTCAAGACACTCACTGGTCTAATAAACTGCACAAGCATAAGTATAGAAATGACAGAACATGGCAGCTATCTAATGGTTACATGATGTGGCTAACAACATCGCAACTACAATAAGGAAGGAAAGACAGAAAAGTAATAGCGGAACACCATAATACGACACAGAAGGATGGACGGGAACACAACCCAAGTCCGAAAATCACAATACAATCAGGGCAAATAGTAACCCAGCACTGCAATAATTTCCAAATCAGACCTTAGCCAACAACCCCAATAAATCAGTCAAATCCTTCAAGTGTAAACTTTCATCCGTAAGTTTTTAAATTGAAGTATTTAGAATATAATCTTTTCCAATGGGAAACTCTTTTGAAATGTACTCCCTTCAAATATAAACTTTTCAATAAATATCCTTCATACATAGTTCTTTCAAAATAATTACTTTCCAAATAAATATCCTTCGAACACAGTTTCTTTCAATATAAATGCTTTTCAATATATACTTTTCAAAAATGTCTTTCAAACATAATTTCTTTCAAGATAAATGCTTTTCAAATATACTTTTCAAATAAATATCTTTCAAACATAGTTTCTTTCAAGATAAATGCTTTTCAAATATACTTTTCAAATAAATATCTTTCAAACATAGTTTCTTTCAAGATAAATATTTTTCAAATATACTTTTCAAATAAATGTCTTTCAAGTATAGGTCACTCTGTGACACCTAAGAATAGAGGATTAACAGCTCTGAACACAGATGTATCAACAGGGAAATCTACCGGGATCTCGTCCCGTAGCCCCGAATTTAATATGCAGTACAGGAAGATCTCCCGAAATACATCCGTAGTCTCAAAATAAATATGCAGTGCTGGGGGATCTCCCGGAATACGTTTGTTGTCCCAAAATAAATATGCAATGCTGGGGATCTCCCGGAATACGTCTGTAGTCCCAATTTAAATATACAGTGCTGGGGGATCTCCCGAAATACGTCAGTAGTCCCAATTTAAATATGCAACGCAACCAACAAAGACAACAATTATAGCGCGGCAGGAAAAAAAAACTCGTACATCACCACAACAAGTACAAAGCAACAATGATAGTAATACAAGGTACGATGAGTAAATCAATATAAGAACTTCGAATCACAAAGGAATAGTAGAATTCGTTCACAAGGAATAATCATGGTAAAGAATGCTACGTGTATAGAGAACAACTTAACCAGGAAAAATAAGACGTAGCAACGAATCCACAATATTCAAGTCCACAATAAGAAGCCAACACAAGTCAAATAAATTCCAAGTAAGGACAAGTCGATTAAGATATCAGTTATCTAAACTCCTTATGAGGTTGAGAAATTATGAGAGATATTCAACAATTCAAATAAAGGTAGCAACAAAAGATAATCGTAACTTCAACTAAGGCTAAACAATTATGGGATGAGGTAATACTAATTTCAATTAAATAGGCAATTTATGAAAAATATAGGATGACGATAGAAGAGGCAAAACCTTCAGTTAAGTCAATTAGGAGTCAAATAGGCAATAGAGTGAATCTACAAACAAGTAATTCTAATTTAAGTAGGTAGAGATGAAACTAGTAATCAGGAATTCAGTCTTAGCAAATACGACTTTCATACACAGGGAATATAAGGACCTAAGAACACTAAAAGGCCAACCTTCTATAAATAATTCTGAACACGCACTCGTCACCTCGCGTACACGGACTACAATCAACATGGAAGACTCAAATCCTAAGGGGTAATTCCCCCCCACAAGGTTAGACAAGATACTTATCTCAAAAAGATAACCTGGTACTCTAAAATGAACTCCTCGGGTGAAAAGACCTCTGTATGGCTCAAATCTAATCAAAATAACTTCAGAACACAAATAAAACTCATAAGGAACTATTCTGGATCCTAAAGTCTCAATGTTTATAAAAATCTAGAAATCAACCCAAAAGTCGACCCCGAGCCCGCACCTCGAAACTCGACAAATGTTACAAAATTCGAACATCCATTCAATTATGAGTCCAACCATACTAATTTCATCAAATTCCGATACTAAATCAATGTTCAGACCCAATTATTCTCTGTAGAAAAGTTTTGGATAAAAACCTCCAATTTTCCAATCAAAACAAGTATTAATTTAAAAAAAAAAGAAAATTATGTAACCATATTAAAATATAAAAATTATACTTAGATACTGACCCCCATGAAAATATGAGAAGAACGCCTCGAAAATCGCCTCAATCGGAGCTCTAGGATTCAAGATATGCTCAAAAAACTAAAATGACGCGGTTTGATTTTGTTATACTCACGAATTTTCGCATTTGCAACCAAAATACCCCCACCTGCACATTTTCAGCTGGAAATTCCGCATTTGCGGACCACTTTGTGCACTTGTGGCTCCGCGGATGCGGACCAACCTTCGCATCTGCGAAACACCAGCAGCAGCTCTCTCTCCGACACTAAAATGAGCATAACTTCTTCATACATTGTCCAAATTCAACGATTTTTTTTGCTATAGCTCCGTAATTACGGTAAAGATCTCATGATTCAGTCAAAATAGAAATTGGAGCTCATTTTTTTAATGTGGTACCATTTATGCTTGAAGAAATGACGCCGAAATATAAAAAAAACGAGCGCAACACAACCCTGACCTATCCGAAACTCACTCGAGCCCCTCGGGACCCTGTCCGAACATACCAATAAGTTCAATAACCTAAAATGGACCCGCTAGAAGCCTCAAATCACATCAAACAACGACGAAACTACAAATCGCACCATGAATCGAACTTATGAACTTCCAAATCTTCCAACTTCTAAAACTCGTGTCTAAACCTATCAAACCAACCCGGAATGACATCAAATTTTGCAGGCAAGTCCCAATTGATTTAACGAAATTGTTCCAACTCTCGAAATCGCATTCTGACCCCGGTATCACCAAAGTCAACTATTGGTCAAACTTCTCCATTTTCCAAACTTCAACTTTTCCAACTTTCGCCGAAATGCCTCAAATTACCCTACGGACCTCCAAATCCGAATTCGGATCTACGACTAAGTCCACATTTACCATACGAAGCTGCTGACATCATCCAAAACTCATTTAGGATCTGTTTACACCAAAAGTCAAATTCTCACCGCTTAAGCTTCCAAAACCAGAATCAATCTTCCAATTTGACTCTGAATTATCTGGTAATTGAATCCAACCATGCACGCAGGTCGATATACATAATGTGAAGTTGCTCAAGGCCTTATGCCACAGAACGGAGCTTCAATTATCAAAATGACCTATCGGGTCGTTACGTTCTCCCCCTCTTAAAACAAGCGTTCGTCCTCGAACGTGTCAAGATTTGCCTCGAAGTCCTCAAATCACTGAATGCACACTTCCAACATACACCCGTGGGTGATCCCACGTCACCCAGATCTACATAAGACTGACGACACCATAAAAATTGCAATTTAGCCTTCCTACCAACACCGATAAGCCTCATACCCCAATTTCTCACCTTCTCTCTACTTCCAAAAAGGCCCGATTCTAAATCCATATCCGGTATCAGCCTCAACCAGCTGCATCAACTCATGCCTACGCCCACAAGGTAGGACCACATAACATAACGCACCACATATAGGCCCTTAATAACTCTTATGATCACAATAACTGCCCGAAATCAACTCAACACCGATAATTAGCCTCATATCCGATAGAACTCTATTCCAAACCTTCACACTGATAATAATGCAAGAAACACGAAGACCTCATAACTTTGACACCCTAATCACCAAGCCACAACTAATACCACCGGGCACACACCCCGCAAGATAAAACTCAAGGAGCACAGAACGAAAATGACTGAATATGAAAAGAGGAACACATAAGGAAACTATCAAACAAGCCCGACAGGCACAACTCTCTATCAATGCTAACCTACACAAAAATATAACAAGGAAGGAATTAAAGCACATGAACAAATCACAAGGATCCCATCCTGGTATAATTTATGTCACGGTACACAGCCCGGTTCAAACATATCGAATCACAAGGGATCGCGAGGGTCTCGCCCTCAACTCTAAATCACAAATAGAATATGTATCCCACCAACTGAAACTTTTCACTAGATCACTTCCTTCAAAAAATTACAACACATGCTGGCTCCCACATCGGTGGAGCATAAAAATGAATAGAAACAAACGATAGACACGGGCTACCACTCATAGAATCTCTCAACAGGAGCAAACAAGAAAATAGAGTGCAAGGCATGAAACTCACTCAGAAATGAAGCCACAAATAAGGGAACTCGTCCCGACCAACAGAACTATAATGAAATATGAATGGTTCCCCTCTGTAACATATCAAAACATACTTGCATGATAACATCTGGCATAACAACCTCCAGCCTACTATATGAAACACATCAACAGGCCAGGCCTCCCCCTCTTGGGCGCCCTCTACTCAACTGAATAACTCGCTGTGACACACCTGCCTGAATCCTAGGACAATCTCTCACCATGTGGCTGATATCTCCACACTCAAAGCAACCTCTCTGCTGATGTGGCTGTGAAAACTGAGAAGTACGAGTACTCTGAGACCCATGAGCACCTGAAACACTGCGGGAAGCCGGAAGTGCAAACTGAACTGGCTGACCCACAAACTTCTACCATGTCGTACCCTGCCTCCAAAATAAGGACCAGTAGATCTCTCCGGTATACGAGGCCTCCTCGCCTCCCTGTACTCTCTCTCCTGATCTCGTATGTCCTCTCTCTCCCAGTCCCACATGCCCCCTAACCAGCGAGCGATCCCTACCACCTGCTGAAACGAAACATTTGACTCCAACTCTCCAGCCATGCCTAATCGAATATCATGACTGAGCCCTTCAATGAATCTTACAGACTCGCCCTCTAACCATAACGACCAAGGCAGGTGCATGTCTGGCCAAATCACTGAATCTGACGGCATACTCTAATACCTGAGATAGTGCCCTAATGCAATTGCTCAAACTCTGTGTGCCATACATCCCGAAGGGACTGAGGTACAAACTTTCTAAAAAATATCTCTGAAAACTGAACCCATGTAAATGAAGCTGCATCTGCTGGGCTACCCAACTCATATGCCCGTCACCACTGATAATCTGCTCCCTTAAGCTGGAACATAGTAAAAGCAACCCCACTCATCTCAACATCCATAGCGCGGAGGATTCTATGACACTCCTCCAGAAAACCCTATGCATTCTCTTAAGCCAATCCGCTTAATGTAGGAGGGCTATATCTCTTGAACCTTGCAAATCTAAGTTTCTCTCCCTCAGATGCTGCTGCTCTGACCATGAGCTGAACTGGAACCACCGGCTGTGTTTCCATGACACCTGGAACCTGATCAATATGAACCCGCTGCTCTGGAGTGTGGGCGGTAGGAGTCTGGGCTCCTCCCTCGATCAGTGAAGTAATTGGTACAACCTGAAATAACCCCGCTTGAGCCAATGTACCAAACATGCTCAGGAACTGTGCTAAAGTCTCCTGAAGCCCGGGGGTAACAACAAGCGCCTCCGGTGCTTGCCCCAAACTAGAACTTCTGGCGGCTCCTCAACGGCTACTCTGGTAGGTTTCCTAAGTGCGACACATGCTCCTCGTCGACCTCTGCCTCTGTCCCTAGCGACATCTGTCTCGGGGGTAACATCATTGGGAACCGCGGCTCGTGTCCTCACCATCTGTGAGAGAATGGAATGATAAATTTCAAACTTCAAGATCAATGAACTCGCACGGTAGGAATGAAGGAAATGGAATTGTCCTAATAGTTCGGTAGCCTCTCGAATATAAGTACAGACGTCTCAGTACTGACCCGTAAGACTCTACTAAACTTGCTTATGACTCGTAGCACCTATGAACCTAGAGCTCTGATACCAACTTGTCACGACCCCAATTTCCCTCCATTGGTTCGTGATGGCACCTAGTCTTAGGACTAGGTAAGCCTAACATTTACTGAATAAAAACAATAATAAGGAAATCTAACAGTCTCGATATAGAAACGAATCCACGGTATTCAAGTCAACAATAAGAAGCCAACACAAGTCAAATAAATTTCAAGTAAGGACAAGTCGACTAAGATATAAGTTATCGAAACTCCTTATGTGGTTGAGCAATTATGAGAGATATTTCAACAATTCAAATAAAGGTAGCAGCAAAAGATAATCGTAACTCCAACTAAGGCTAAACAATTATAGGATGAGGTAATACTAATTTCAATTAAATAGGCAGTTTATGAAAAATATAGCATGACGATAGAAGAGGTAAAACCTTCAGTAAAGTCAATTAGGAGTCAAATAGGCAATAGAGTGAATCTACAAGCAAGTAATTCTAATTTAAGCAGGTAGAGATGAAACTAGTAATTAGGATTTCAGTCTTAACAAATACGACTTTCATACACAGGGAATATAATGACCTAAGAACCCTAAAAGGCCAACCTTATACAAATAAGTCTGAGCATGCACTCTTCACCTCGCGTACATGGACTACAATCAACATGGAAGACTCAAATCCTAAGGGGTAATTCCCCCACACAAGGTTAGGAAAGACACTTACCTCAAAGAAGACAACCCGGTACTCTAAAATAAACTCCTCGAGTGAAAGACCTCCGGACGGCTCAAATCTAATCAAAATAACTTCAAAACACAAATA
Source organism: Nicotiana knightiana (assembly GCA_005239525.1). Lineage (NCBI taxonomy): Eukaryota > Viridiplantae > Streptophyta > Magnoliopsida > Solanales > Solanaceae > Nicotiana > Nicotiana knightiana. Next base: position 7,979 of record ML386477.1, on the reverse strand, counting down.
AAACTCATAAGGAACTATTCCGGATCATAAAGTCTCAATGTTTATAAAAATCTAGAAATCGACCCAAAAGTTGACCCTGGGCCCGCACCTCGGAACCTGACAAAGTTTATAAAATTCGAACATCCATTCAATTATGAGTCCAACCATACTAATTTTATGAAATTCCGATACGAAATCGATGTTCAGACCCAATTATTTTCTTTAGAAAAGTTTTGGATAAAAACCCTCAATTCTCCAATCAAATGGATTAATTCAAAAAAAGAACTTCTGTAACCATATTAAAATACAAAAATTGTACTTAGATACTTACTCCCATGAAAATACGAGAAGAACGTCGCAAAAATCACCTCAATCGGAGCTCTAGAACTCAAGATATGCTCAAAATACTAAAATGACGCGGTCTGATTTTGTTATACTCATGAATTTTCGCATTTGTGGCCAAAATACCCGCACCTGCGCATTTCCAGCTGTCAATTCCATATTTGCGGACCATTTTGCGCACCTGCGGCTCCGCGGATGCGGACCCAACTTCGCATCTGCGAAACACCAGCACCAGCTCTCTTCTCCGACACTAAAATGAGCATAACTTCCTCATACGATGTCCAAGTTCGACGATTCTTTTTGCTATAGCTCTGTAATTAAGGTACGAATCTCATGCTTCAATAAAAATATAAATTAGAGCTCATTTTCTTAATATGGTACCATTTATGCTTGAAGAAATGACGCCGAAATATAAAAAAACGAGCGCAACACAACCCTGACCTATCCGAAACTCACCCGAGCCCCTCGGGACTCCGTCCGAACATACCAATAAGTTCAATAACCTAAAGCGAACCCGCTAAAGGCCTCAAATCACATCAAACAATGACGAAACTATAAATCGCACCATGAATCTAACTTATGAACTTTCAAATCTTCCAACTTCTAAAACTCGTGCCGAAACCTATCAAACCAACCCGGAATGACGTCAAAATTTGCAGGCAAGCCCCAATTGACTTAATGGAGCAATTCCAACTCTCGGAATCTCATTCCGACCCCAGTATCACCAAAGTCAACTATTGGTCAAACTTCTATATTTTTCAAACTTCAACTTTTTCAACTTTCGCCGAAATGCCTCAAATCATCCTACGGACCTCCAAATCTGAATCCGGACCACGACTAAGTCCAAATTTATCATACAAAGCTGATGACATCATCCAAAACTCATTCAGGAGCCGTTTACACAAAAGGTCAAATTTCGGTCATATTCTCACCGCTTAAGCTTCCAAAACTAGAATCCTTCTTCCAATTCGATTCTGAATCATCTGGTAATTGAATCCAACCATGCACGGAGGTCGATATACATAATGTAAAGCTGCTCAAGTCCTTATGCCACAGAACGGAGCTTAAATTCTCAAAACGACCTGTCGGGTCGTTACAATTAATCACACACTTCCTTAGAAAATGTTTAAGTTTATTTTTAATTTGCGAAATACATAAAACACCACCCGAACTTGTACCCCAAATCCCCATTTCCTTGACTATATTTTATTTTTTCACCACGTTTTAGTATGTAAATATGTTTTAAGTTTATCTACGTATTTTAGCCTTTATTTCACTTTTTAGTAGGTTTATTTGATAAAAAAAAATACAAAAAAAAAAAAAAAAAAGAGTTACATTTATAGGAGTATTAGTTTTATTTTCATTTACAAAGAAAGAAAAGTTAAATTTTTTTTTATAGTTTTATCTAGTTTAGAACAATTTTTAAGTTAAAGGTTTTAGTGTAGTAATTTTACCTTATTTTTTTATTTATTTAGTAGGAGTAGTATTCTATTTTAGTATTTTTTTAATCATCTTTTGTTTAAACCCCGAAAAAAAAAGGAACAAAAAGAATTAAGAAGAGAACCAAACAAAAATTGCCACATTTCAAAGATTCCTCTTATCTTTAATAACAGATTTTGGCACAATTCCTCACCTGCACACTCCACTCACGTCACACCAGCACACACTTTTTGTTTTGCTTTCCAATTCACACTCTCCACTCACATTGATAAATAAGGACACCCATATCAAGGGAGGGNAGGGCGGGTAGAGCTGGAAAAAAACGAAAAGAGAGAGGGGGTTAAAAACAGAGTTTTACGAGAAGGAGAGGAAACAGACCAAAAACAGAGGGGATTTTATATATTCCTGGGGAAGCAACTCATACTATTCTGATTTATTACATAATAGGTCTTAAATATGTAACAAAATAGATAATTAGGCCAATTATTAACAGTTGAGCGATCGTGTTAAAACTACGGAACCCGGGAATATTTAATACCTTCTCCCGGATTAACAGAATTTTTTATCCGGTCTTCTGATTTTCGCGGACTTTAAATGGAGTCAAATTTTTCTCGATTTGGGATTTAAAATAAACCGGTGATTTGGAACACCATAAATTATTCCAAGTGGCGACTCTGATAAATAAATAATCTCATTTCGTATAATGTCACTTAAATTGGAAATTTTTCCTATCCCCCTCGGGAAAAAGGAGGTGTGACTGCTCTGGCGACTCTGCTGGGGATATTCAGAGTTTAGAATTCGAGCTTAGAATAACTGTGATACTTGGCTTTTGTTTATTATCTAATTTTTTACATGTTTGAGCTTAATGTGCTAAATGCCGCTTTTTATCGCTTTGATAATGTTTGAACTGTACATAAACTGTTACGAAACCCTTCTTCTCTCTGAGTCTTCTCAATCTTCTAGGAAGTGCACACTGTCGTGACTTCTTTTCTGTTAGTGTCATACCCTAATTTTGTCACGACCCAAATTCCCAACCATCGGGATCATGATGGTGCCTAACTCATACTCGCTAGGCAAGCCAACGTTAGAATTTAGCTAACCGTTTTCTTTAAAAAATATTATTTGAATATAAGTAAATAGTCTAAATCAGGTGATAACAAATGCGGAATTTAAATAAATATTTCTTAACCTTGAAACTATTACTACCACCCAGAACTGGTGTCACAATCCATGAACGTTCTATGAATAGCTACAATTATTGGTCTGAAAGAAAAGTACATCTGTCTCGAAAGAAAATAAAACAGAAATGTAGAACATAGAAGGGGACGCCAGGGCCTGCGGACGCCTACATGACTACCTTGGGTCTCCTGAATGAATGCCTGCAACCGATCTCTCGATCAGCCACAATTAGCTCCAAAATATGCACAGAAAGTGCAAAGTGCAGTATAAGTACAACCGACCCCATGTACTGGTAAGTGCCGAGCCTAACCTCGACGAGGTAGTGACGAGGCTATGTTAGGGCTTTTATAACATATCCTGCGTACAGTTTATAATAAAGCAAAAAGGAAGTACGGAACGAAATGGAACAGTAACTTGCAGTAAATAAATACGGAACCCAGCTATCTTGCCAGTACTCAGGCATAACCAAATCTTTAGAAGAGTCTCAGTGCCACAAAATAAAATCACAACAGAGGTAGAATACATAAACAACAAAATGATGCGGCGGGCATCTCGATCCCATCATATAATTAGTAACACTGTGGACATTCATCCTTATTACTCATGTTGCAACGTGCAACCCGATCCCACCTGTCCACCCTTGTCACTCCTCAATATATCTCCCTTATTCCTCCTGTTGTGGCGTGCAACCGGATCTCACCTGTCCACCCTTATTACTCTTTATTACGGCGTGCAACCCGATACCACCAGACAATCACATTTCACCCTTATTCCTCCTCAATAAGTCACCCTTATTACTCTTATTGCAGCGTGCAACCCGATCCCACCATATCAGTACCAATCACACAATAGAACAGGTATTTCACAATTTAGTTCACGATCCTCCACAATATTTAAGCCTCAACCAAAGCTAATAGAAATCAATACAATTATGAAACTTCACCAATTAATACTACCCAACCGAAGTATACTATGAAACACCGACTAGCCAGCTTGTACCAATAATGTAACACAATGAAACTACGGAACAACTAATACTTTCAATAAAGAAACAACATCTAGTAAGAAGCAATTAGATGTAGAAGCATCAATAAGCATGAAACAATTAAGACGGGAAGATAATAAATTGGGAACGGGGAAGGGAACATGCTAAACAATTAATTTCGGCGGCGCATACGTACTCGTCACCGCACCTATACGCCACACACATGGAATTTCTCATAGCAATCAAGTCGGGGATCCCTAATCTCTCGAGTCAAAGTTAGACCAAACACTTACCTCAATTTCACAGGCCACTCACTGCTCAATTACAACTTTCCCTTTAGCATTCACCTCCAAGCCACTCGTATCTAATCATAATGAGTTTAATATCATAACTTATCGCTAAAGGAATCAACTTTAATTCATAATTATAGTTTTACTAAATTTTCTCAATAGAAGACAAAAATCGATCCCGGGCCCACTTAGTCCAAACTCGAGGTTCGGACCAAAATTCGTTTACCCATTCACCCCCGAGCCTGAATATGCAATTAGTTCCGGAATCCGACCCCAAATCGAGGTCTAAATCCCCAATTTTGTAAAATTCTAAATTCCCCCCATATCCCTAATTTTTACCTTCAAAGAACAATATTAAAGGCTAGGAATTCATTAAATGATGATGGAAATCGAAGAAAACAATTTAAAATGTGCAAACCTATGATTGGGTGTCGAAATACCTTTTCAAGAATCGCCCTAGGTTGAATTCTAATGAAGGAGTTGTGAAATTTTTGAAAAATCCCGTGCTGGTTCTGTTTTATTACACAAGCGTCAGACCTTCATCGCGTTCGCGAGGGATCTGGCGCGTTTGCGAAGCAGTGGCTCTAGTAGCCTTCACGTTCGCGAGCCTTGTACCGCGTTCACGTAGAGTATGATTCCCCTCCCCCAAGTCCTAATGTTTTGTGTTCGCGGTAGCCTGGCCGCGTTCGCGAAGGGTAGTTCCCCCAACGCTCCGTGTTCGCGACCAGCACTTCGCGTTCGCGTAGAATAAAGTCTCCCCAAGACAAGTTTATTCTTCGCGTTCGCGTGAGAATCTTCGCAAACGCGAAGAAGGAAACCAGCAAGTGCTGAAGCTGCAGAAAAACCAGAATGTCCTAAGTCCAAAACATCCCGAAGCCTATCCGAAACTCACCCGAGCCCTCGAGGCTCCAAACCAAACATGCACACAAGTCTAACAACATCATACGGACTTGCCTGTGCGATCAAATCGCTAAAATAACACCTAAACTACGGATTTAGCATCAAAATTAATGAAATTCTCAAGAACACTTAAAGTTTCTATTTTTTCATCCGAGGGTCCGAATCACGTCATATAAACTCTGTTTCTCACCAAATTTCATAGACATGGTCTAGATATTATAACAGACCTGTACCGGGCTCCGGAACCAAAATACGGGCCCTATACCATCAAAATCAAGCATAAATCACATATTTTAAAACCATAAATTTTTCGTATTTTAATTTTAGTCAAAAATTTATTTCTCGGGCTAAGGACCTCGGAATTCGATTCCGGGCATACGCCCAAGTTCTATATTTTACTACGGACCCTCCGGGACCATCGGAACACGGATCCGGATCTGTTTACTCCAAACATTGACCAAAGTCAACTAAAAATCATTTTTAAATCCCAAAAATTATTATTTCATATATTTTCACATAAAGCTTTTCCGGATTTACGCCCGGACTGCGCAACAAATCGAGATGAATGTAAATAAGGCTTCAGGCTAACGAGCTCAGAATAGAGTCTTAATTCATAAGATGACCCTTTGGGTCATCACAAATTTAGAACGAGGATCGGATCAATTACAAAGCCGGATGACCTTTTGGTTCCCGGTACATTGCCCCCTCGACTCGAGTTGTCCGCTCGGATAAGCCAAGTCTAGAACAATATACCCAGGATTTAAACTTAGAATGACATAACCTCATGTAAGATCCCTAGCAGGTAAATTTGTTTGCATCACGTGCATTTGACTTTGGGGATTCAACATAGGGTTGGGTCCGTCTAGGACAGGTGTACCCAAATTAAAAGACCATTCTGATACATCTTACGTGCTACTTGCGTATCTATTTGTTTCGGCTTGCATGTTGACTGACTTATAGAATAGGGAAAGAATATAAAAAAAAAGGAAAATAAGAAAAAAGAAAAACAAGAGTGATAGGTAGGTATTTGAATTTTTTTGAAACTCTGCCAAAATTTTGAAAATAAAAAGAGAATAAAAATAAGCCAATGTTGTCAAAAAGTCATGTTTCCTCTATTCCGTCAAAACGGCCGAACTACGCGGGTCTGATTCTCACCAGATGTGAGATACGTAGGCAAACCTCATCGATTCCGGCCCCAGTTTTTTTTTTTAAAAATCCAAAATATTTTTTCTTTAATTACTTCTTTAGGAGTCTTTTCTTAGAAACTCCCAAAAAGAAAAAAAAAATAAGAAAATTTTTTAACTCAAAAAATATTTTCTTTGTAGAAGTCTTTCATTCGAAAAAAGAAAATAAATCAAATCTCCAAAAACAAATTTCTAACTTTTTTTGAGAAGTCTTTTTCCAAAAAATTCAAATAAATAAATCAATAATCCAAAAAGTATTTTCTTTCTTCTTTAGAAGTCTTTCTTTCAAAAATTTCAAAAAAAAAAGAGAAAAAAAATTAGAAAAACTAAAACCAACACCAAAAATCCAATATATTTTCTTTCCTCTTTAAAATCATTTCTTTCAAAAACTTCAAAAAAGAAAAAAACGAAATGCAAAAATACATATTCTTTTTCTAAATGCTTCATTGTCTGAGTGTTCTCAAAAAGTAAAAAAAAAGAGTTAGCTTATTTACTTATTCCCAATTTTCCCAAACTACACAAGATCTGATTCATGTTCCCACATGATATGTAGGCAATCCACATCAGGTTCATCGAATGGTTTAAAAAAATAGAGAGAGAAAAGAAAAAAAAGGAAAAAAGAAAGAGAGTGTTTATTCTAACATACTTTTTGTTTAAAATAAAAGCTAGTTAAAGGTGGTCGATTTGTTGGTTTGCAATGGCTAGTCACAAAAACAATCCTAGATCCCTCGAAAATAAAAGCATATTCTCAATCAATGGAACAAGCACCACTATTTTTGATCCAAAGTCACGAAAAGGAAGTTAGGCAAGTTGGTGGTGAAAAATCAAAAATGGAGGCAAATGTGGGGTTGGCTTTATCAGATTTGAGCAATAGGACATGGCCTGCTCGGGATGATTTGATGATAGGGAGACATGAGAATTCTTCCAAGTCCTTTAGTAATGGGTTGCTTTGAAAATTTCCCATGTCGTCAGTACTAAAATCCTACAACCAATATTGGTAATGTTTTGATCAAAAAGTCAAAATTTGAGTGCTAAATCAGAAGGAATGTAAGGGTTGAATGTCGTAGTAGTGCTGATGTGCAAATTTGTAGTTAAGATGTCGCTTAGTAACTGTTAAGTTACTCCTCTTTAGCCATGGTAGCTTATGTTGTCGTCTTTTCTTCTTCTTTTTGTGTTATCGGACCTTGTTATCCTTTTCAATAAAAAGCAGTCAGTCATTTTGTGCATAGTTCTTCATGCTAGTTCTAGTGACATGACATGCATGCAGAAATTTTGGCCAAATATTAGAAAAATGAATTAGTCTCGAATTAGATAAGTGAGAAAAAGACACTTTTGAAGATGAATAAAGACATGAAACATTTGAAAAATAAGCATGATGCCAAGTTTACATGGAACCAAAGCAGTCATGCTTGTGGAAATTAAGGATATCTACCTTTTGAATCATTTGATAAGATCAGGCTTAAGGATGATCGGACGGGTTGAAGTTTGTTTAGCACACCGTCGGTTGCTCAAACAAGAAAGCAAAAGGAAAAGCAAAATAAAGAAAAAAAAATGAGAGAGTCTTACTAGTGAAAACCCTCACGGGCATGTAAACGACGGTAAGAAGAGATGAGTAAATGAGAGAGACTTGTTGGTGAAAACCCTCGGGGCACTACAAGTCCCCGGCAACGGCGCCAAAAT
>ML386476.1:0-56483 GCA_005239525.1 Nicotiana knightiana | reverse complement strand
TATACCTTAGTATAATTAATCTTTGCTTTTAATATTTAGTATTAGTAATTTAGCAAACATCAGGTGACAACTGAGTAATAATTTAAACAGCGTGCTTGATACGTCAATTCCCTGAGGGATCGACTCTGGGCATAATACCCCAGGATTATATTTGCAACGCCCGCTTAGTCTTCTACAAGACATAGTTGAGCGTGATCAGTGGTGCAGGTAACAATGCCGGTAATCCCCTCGCAAATTCTTACAAAGTTTGGCTCACATACTCTGCAATCATTTTCTTTACCCGATCTGTTCCACCGTTTGATCATTATTATAATTTTTGTTATTGGATCTTTCTGGGGATTGTTCCCTTGAACCACGTGGTGTTCCTGAAGGCGATGGAGCTGGGGTTCCATTCCTTTGCTGGTTGTTGTCTTTGGAGTTCGACATAGTTCAGAGGATATCGCTTGAAAAGCAAACAAAGATTATCAGATTCCCGATAACAGAACCAATTTTTTTAACCAACGAATTGGATTCTTTGCTCAAAGCTATTTTAAGAAGACCACGGGTTTTTGATAACCAAAGAGTAAGATTATAATTGTAGGCAAACTTGTAAATGGAAAGCAGTAAGATGCACAAAAAGTAAGTATATTGCAATAGTAGTTCGAATGTTTTCTCCCTCCTTTACAGGTTATATTTTTCTCCTTTATATAGGAAATTTCCTAACATAACGTCTACCTTTTTTGGTGATTGAGAATTAATGACTAATAATGAATCTAATGTAACGTTACAATGAAACAACCGTAACTGTTGAGTGAATGTTGTGTAACATATGGATCTCTAATTTGAAGATATCCGAATCTGCCCTTTATTCTGTCCAAAATACACTTTTGGCCGTGTCTCTTCATCTTCTCAATCGGTTGAGACTTCCGTAGCTAATTAACCAATGTATGTGATTTGTTGTGCCTCTTTGCCTCGTACCTCTTCTTAGAGTCCCGTCCAGCTGTCGTGTCTTCATTGCTCCACGTAGACTACTGAGTCATCAAGATTATTACACGTGTGAAGCTCCTTTTTACCAATACAAAGTCGTCATCATTGATCGAATGGAATGTGTGAAGTTTGTCGGTGCTATGGTTTCTTCGATTGTGTGGGGTCAGAGTATTGTGAAAAATATTGAAGAAGCGGTTGTCCGAGACCGTGAGGCATGGTGGTTCAGTACCGGATAAGTGTTGATAATGAAGGCAGCTAGAGAAATGTGATCTTCAGAGAGTTTGAAGTCGTGGTGATCTGCTGGTTTAAGAGCTACAGAGAATGATCCTTAATTGAGGCTAGGCGGTGGTTCCATTTCTAGGAGGCCCGATGTAAGAAGCGGAAGTTGAGCAGTCACAAAGTGGGGGAGCGGTAGCATAGCTTCGAATTTGAAGATATTGTCGTGCACTTAATGGATATCCATAAGGAGAGGACGAACTAGTAAAGTTGGTAAATGAAGTAGGGCGTAGGATGGGGTATTCATGTCGCATAGAGTGTGTGTTTCAGCGTCTTTGGAAGGTGTCCGCGGGTGATTTCCACGAGTGGGTTATCTCCTGTGAATAGGTTAGCGGTGGCATAGTTGGCAGGTCTCTGTGAGGGGTTCTAGTGGCTACTTGGTAGGAGGTAGAATGTGTGAATGATGCTAGAGAATGTGAGTATGTAGGGAGTGCTAGCAAGAGAATTTTGAAGAATTGGAGGATTGGTTGAGCAATATCATGTTATCAAAGGAGAAAGGATCTCGGCAGGGTCTGGGGTGGTGCAAGGAGTAGCTCCGGGCTAAGTGGGGGAGTCCCACCATCTGCAGTTGGGTTGCAGGATTGTGTTATCATAGGGTTACGTGTAGAATTTGATGAAGGTGTGCAAAAGTTGGCCCTGTGAGACCGAGGTTAGGCTTTGGAAGATTCAGAATTTATGCTTAAGGCATATGCGGGTTGTAAGGATACTGACTCGGTCACGTGTTTCATTGAAAGGGGTGTTCATGTGCTAGGAAAGCCTTGGAGTTGATTGTATTTGGGACCAGTCAGAGTGGGTGACTCCCAATAGCGGTCCTGGTGAATTCAAAAGTTAAGAATACGGCGTTTAAGGGTTTCAGGAAGCAGTATGATCGAGAATCGAGCTTTTGCAGAGTAATTTCTGAGAAAAAGGAAGATGGTTGGAATATTCTATGATATGTTTCAGCATGCAAGATAGTATTGGAGAAGTGAGGGAAATAAACTCCGGATTGTAGAAAGATTTTCAGGAGGGTGTGAGACGGGTTGCGGGATTTAGGCAGCAGAGTCTCGTGAATCAAGGTTACTCGGGATGAGTGAGGGTTGAGTTTGCTATGAGTTGAAGGAAGTTGCTATTATTCCTGAGGCAATTAAAGATGATTAAAGAAGGTAGATTGATTAGCCATGGTTGAAATATCACATTTGCGGCAGTGATCATTTCCTTTGATGTGATTAAGTTATGCATGTGGTTTGTGCCGGTGTGTGCGGCGCTTGTCGGCCGTCGTAATGGATTCCATGTGGGAGCATTTGAGTGCTATGGCCTATCAGGTATAGGCATATCTCGGAAGGGTTATGGTGGTATAAACTACTACTTAAGGATTTGCATGTTGGGTGATTGTGGGAATTCACTCGTGTGTTGAGATGGTACTCTTGAATTGAGTTAAGTAAAAGGTTTCTATATGATGAAGTGTTCACCCTGTTGGTGGTTCAGAAGTTATGATGGAATTCTTCCGCTACCTCATATTGGCATGTTAGGTACGGTAAGCAGTATGTAACTGGGAGTAAGAACCGAGATTGCGGTTTGGTATTAACAAGGATGTCATGAGCTCGCATGAGCAAGAATAAGGGATTTGAAAGTTCAGAGTAAGCTAGTGTTATCTTCAGGGTCACCTGAGATTAATATTCAGTGGAAAAGGCTTTGTACCCTGGTTATGGGTTCTTGATTTGTCTTACAGCGTAGTATGGCCAGTGGTGGAAGTGAAGACTTGTTGCCTTGTGTGGAAGGTCGTGGAAGCCTGACCACGGAAAGATTGTATAAGGGTGACATGTGGTCACCTGATTAATTGAAGATTTAGACCAAGTATAAGGAAGTGCAACATTGCTTATTTGAGAATTTACGTCTGGAGGGCGTTCGGGTCAGTTGATTGTGGATTATGGGTTGTTTGTCCCGGTGATGATGGTTGTTTTCATGTATTATGAGAGAAAGTGGGTTAATACGGACCCAGGTGAAGCTATTAGCTTAGTTTGGTGCGAGCAAGGTAGACTCCATGGATTTAAATATGATTATGGGCTCCGTATGAGCCAGACATGTCCATTTCAGTAGAGCGCTTTTTCATGGGAAGGTATTAGAATAGAGGATGTTGTTCCGTCTTCGTCAAATTTATGCAATATTATGATTGTGCCGTGTGAGTTGTGAAACGACTTGATAATTTCCTATGTGTGAAAGTCCCGCGTAGTGGGGATGTTATGTGAGCAGGATAGCTCTTGAGATCCAGAGTGTGTATATATATATCGCACCTAAGTTGTGTTTTATTTTTGTAGCATACGGCTTTATCAGTCTCCCCAAGATGGTATTATGCACTTAACGTGCTGATGATCAATATTTAGTAATTTGTAATAGTGATCAATTCAGCTCCGTGTATATTTCCTTATGTGTGTTTTATGATGGGATCGGGTGGCACGCCGCCATGGGTATGTTATTGGGATCAGGTTGCACGCCGCAACAATGTGATGATGAGTAAGGTTCCTATATTTATTTTCTTATGTTTACTCCCTATTTTCTGAGAGAAGCTCATATTAGTTGCATGAGTTGACTAGTCTCTTCCAAAGTCGTTTCTTATTTATCATGTTCAAGTTATGGCCTATTGGCGCGATGTGGTATCATGTGAGGCTGTTGGTCATGTTTGGGGTGATTTGTTGTCTGAGCAGTTCATACTGGGTGAGAGGAGATTATCGGATCAGGGATCAGTGCGATAAGGTTATGTGAAGTGTATATTAAGGACAAATACCATTATTCAGGTTCATAACGAGGTGATGATTCTAGTCAAGATGATATATTCAGTGATTTGTTAACTCTATAGTTGGGTATGAATTTCTACACGTCTCCGTTGTTGTGGTATCACCAGCATTATAGCATGATGTATATATATGTCATGAGGTGCCTTGGGAGCATCGGATTCATGGAATTTTGACTATTGAGGTTCAGGGAGCTAGTTCAGCAAAGGTATGCAGTCGTGTTCTAGTATAGCGTGTGGTAGTTGATGCAGTGTTTATATATTAGAACTAGGCCTGGCAGAGGAATTTCAGGTGTTGGAACTGGATTTTGAGTCTATTATATGGATAAAAGAAGAAATCTTCAGATTTGATCAAGCTAATGTACTCAACTGGGTTGTGGTAGCACGGGCAGGTGCTCGAGATGTTAAACAGTGATTTCAGATAACTCCAGAGCAGTTCTTAGCATGTTCGAGGACGAATATCTGTTTAAGTGGGGGAGAATGTAACGACCCGATCGGTCATTTTGAGCTCTAGCACGTCGTTCAGCGGTTTTAGTCCGTGAGCAGCTTTGTTTCAGGTATTATGACCCGTGGGCGTGGTTGGAATTGAATTTCGGGAAGTTTAGAGTTGTTTTGGAAAGAAAATTCTCATTTCAGAAGCCTTGAGTTGGAGAAATGGACTAAGATTGGGATTTGGAGTAAACGACCTCAGAATCAGGATTTGAAGGTTCCTGCAGGTTCGTATGATGATTACAGACTTAGGCGTATGTCCGGATCGGGTTTTGGATAACCCGGGAGCATTTCAGCGTATATTGTGGAAGTCAGCGTTTTTGAAGGAATTTCCTAAGTTTGGCTTGAAGCGCATTTCAGTGATATTGATGTCCGTTTGGGATTTCGAGTTTGGGAGTAGCTTCGTATGGTGATTCTTGAGTTGGGAGCGCGATCGAAAGTGAATTCGGATGCATGTAGGTCATTTTGAAGTCATTTGGCTAAAGATAGAAATTTGAAGGTTTTCGAGAAATCCGACCGAAATGGAAATTTTGATATCAGGGTCGGAATGCGATTCCGAAAGTTGGAGCAGGTCTGTAATGTTGAATATGACTTGTGTGAAAAATTTTAGGTCAATCGGACGTGATTTGATAGGTTTCGGCATCAGATGTAGCTGTTGCAAATTTCTAAGTTCATAAAGTTGGGATTTGGGTGCGATTCGTGGTTTCGATGTTGTTTGATGTGATTTGAGGCCTTGAGCAAGTCCGCATTATGTTTTGGAATATGTTGGTATAATTGGACGGGGTACCGGGGGCCTCGGGTGGATTCCGGGTGATTAACGGATCAATATTTGAAGTTGAGAAAAGCTGAAGTTACTGGTGTCTGGTGCGACCACACCTGCGAGGCTTTGGCCGCAGGTGCGGACAATGGGGCGCAGGTGCAATTTTGGGCTGGATCTGAGGAAGCCGCAGGTGCGGGGGATTGGTCGCACCTGCGGGAGCGCAAGTGCGGAGGAAGGATCGCAGGTGCGGAAATGAGGCTGGGCAGAATGTTTTAAAACCGAGATTGTTGGCCATTTCTCTCATTTTTCTCATGGCTTAGGCGATATTAGGAGGGCTTCAAGAGGGGAAATTCATCATCAATGTCAAGTTAAGTAACTCCTTCATGTTTCTAAGTTAAATACAAGGTTATTGCATGGAATTATACATGAAAATTGTGGAAAAATTTGGAAATATTGAAGAAAACCTAGAAATGGTAATTTGGATTTTTAGCCACGAATTTGAGCATGGAATGCAGAGTAAATTCTATATTTGAGCTAGTGGAGATATGGGTAGATTATATCTTCGAGAAACTACTGATTACAGGCACGTACGCCCGAGGGCATTTTGGTCAATTCACCGAGCGGGTTTGGGAAAGTATATAATTGGAATTTGTTGCAAGTATTAGGATGAATTTTCATTGCTTTGCCCGTTATTTGGTACTTTTGGGGCGTTGTGCATCTATTGGAGTCTTGGAAGAGCTTAGAAGCCAGTTATGGGACTTCGTTGTGAGGTAAGTCTCCTTTCTAACTTTGTGAGGGGGAATTTCCCCCCTAGGTGAACTAATTAAGTATGTGTTACTATCTGCGGGGGCTACGTATGCACGAGGTGACAGGAGTTCGTGCGTAGCTACTATTATGTCATGCCCGGGTAGCCTAGTACCCACTAGCATGCCTTACCTGTTGTACTAGTGATGTTGTCTGTAATATTAGACTGCTAATATAATCGAAATTGTAATTGAATGACTAAGGAAGATTTGAGTTTATTTTCTTAATCATCAAAAAGGAGAATTGATTTCCTTCATGTGCAATTGTATTTTCGGATAAGGTTATATTATTAAACAGTATAAAAACTTGGCAAATGAATTTCGAGAAAGTATTTAAATGTATTTTGTGGAAATCTGTCATTTACTTGAGTACTTGTTTTCCCGACGTATTAGGGGTGGACTGTTGATTGTGCATGACTGCATGTGACCGCTTCGCAAGTTACATTCCGCGAGCAGAGTGTTATTTCCCCCACTCTCATTGGAGCAGGTCGTACGCCACGGCGGATTGAAAAATGCACTTATGGTTCGGGCCGTTCGACCCTCGGCAGTGCATAGACATGATTACGTTATTGAAAGATGCACTTATGGTTCGGGCCGTTCGACCCTCGGCAGTGCATAGACATGATTACGTTATTGAAAGATGCACTTATGGTTCGGGCCGTTCGACCCTCGGCAGTGCATAGACATGATTACGTTATTGAAAGATGCACTTATGGTTCGGGCTATTTGACCCTCGACAGTGCATAAACATGATTTTTTTTATTGAGAGGTGCACTTATGGTACGGGTTGTTCAGTCCTCGGCAGTGCACATAGTTGATTATTATGACGGCTCGGGCCGGTTGTCCTTATCGTATATGCGCATGCTAAATTGTTAAATATTTTTCATCGATTTTTAAAGTGATAAGATATTTGGGGGAAAACAAAGAGGAAAATCTTTATTTAAGATAATTGGGGGAAAACGAGAAAGTGGTAACTGTTTGTTTACTTCCAATATTTACTTGGATTTCAGTGCCTTATATATTTGCTGCTTTACTACCTTTACATGATTACCGTGTTCATCATATGCTGTTAATTAATTTGTTGGACCTTAGTGAGTGTCTAATTCGACCTCTCATCACTACCTCTCTGAGTTTAGGGGGGAAACTTAGTGAGTACACGTTGTTTTTGTACTCATGCTACAATTGTTGTGTATTTTTATTGCACAGGTACTTTCATAGCGACATGGCTGGTTTGGAGACTTAAGCGAGCTGCACCATCCGGAGGCGATCCGCAGTTGACGGAGTCTCCCTCAAACTGTATTTATTTTCATTTTAAATTTCCTTGTCCAATTTGCATTTCGGACAGGCTTTGTGATGATTGTATAAATTCTTTGAAATTGCTCATGTACTTGTGACACTGGGTTCTAGGATGTGTTTGGGATATATTTGCTAAAAAGGGAACATTTAAACCATTGTATTTACTTGACGGATTTTATTTTGTTATTATGTAATAAGTGAAGGGTAATGATTTTCATAAAGGCTAAAACTGGAAATTAATTCAATTAATTTATGACTGGCTTGCCTGACAATGATGTCCGGCACCATCACGACCTTATGGATTTTGGGTCGTGACAGTCAACCCTCGACTTCGGCTCCATTTACTTCACCACCCGCCCAAGCAGCTAGGGGTGGAGGTCAGGCAGCTAGAGGTCACCCTAGAGGGGGAGGTCGATCAGGTGGAGGCCAGGCCCATTTTGATGCACATCCAGCCAGAACAGATGCTATGGCCTCAGATGCTGTGATTACATATATTGTTTCAGTTAGTCACCGATATGCTTCAGTCTAATTTGATCTTGGTTCTACATATTCCTATGTTTCGTCATATTTTTTTTGGATGTGCCCCATGAGTCCTTAGTTACATCTATTCATGTGTAGACTCCGGTGGGTGATACTATTATTGTGGACCGCATGTATCGGTCATGTGTGGTATCTATTAGGGTTCTAGAGACCCGAGTGGATCTGTTATTGCTTAGCATGGTTGACTTTGATGTGATATTGGGCATGAATTGGCTTTCTCCATGTCATGCTGTCCTAGATTATCACATTAAGCTGTGACCTTAGCGATACCGGGATTTCCAAGGGTTTAGTGAAGAGGTTCCATTGATTATGTTCCGAGTAGGGTGATTTCATACTTGAAGGCTCTGCGTATGGTGGAGAAAGGGTGTCTATCGTATTTGGATTTTGTGAGGGATGCCAGTGCTGAGACTCCCACTATTAATTCTGTTCCTGTGGTTCATGATATTTCGGATTGGTTCCCTGCAGACCTGCCGGGCATGCCGCCCGACAGGGATATTGATTTGGTGCCAGACACTCAGCCTATTTCTATTCTACCGTATCGTATGGCACTGATAGAGTTTAAGGAATTGAAAGAGCAACTTCAGGAACTCTTAGATAAAGGGTTTATTCGCCCTAGTGTGTCAACTTGGAGTGCACCGGTGTTATTTGTGAAGAAGAAGGATGGTCCCATGAGAATGTGTATTGACTACAGGCAGTTGAACAAGGTTACAGTCAAGAATAAGTATCCTTTGCCTCGTATTGATGATTTGTTTGACCAGCTTCAGGGAGCCAGGGTGTTCTCTAAGATTGATTTGAGATCCGGTATCATCAACTGAATATTCGGGATTCAGATATTCCTAAGACGGCTTTCAGGACCCGTTATAGCCATTATGAGTTTTTGGTGATGTATTTTTGGCTGACCAATGCCCCAACATCGTTCATCCATTTGATGAACAGTATATTTCAGCCATATTTGGATTCCTTCGTTATTGTGTTCATTGATGACATCCTGGTGTACTCCCATAGCCAGGAGGAGCATGCTCAACATTTGAGCGTTGTATTGCAGATATTGAAGGAGGAGAAGCTTTATGCAGAATTCTCCAAGTGTGGGTTTTGGCTTGGCTCAGTAGCTTTCTTGGGGAACGTGGTGTCCAACGAGGGTATTCAGGTAGATCCGAAGAAGATAGAGGCAATGCAGAGTTGGCCAAGACCGTCCTCAGCTACAGAGATTAGGAGCTTCCTTGGTTTGGCGGGCTATTACCGTCGCTTTATGGAGGGGTTTTCTTATATTTCTTCGCCCATGACCAAATTGACCCAGAAGGGTGCTCCGTTCAAGTGGTAGGACGAGGATGAGGATAGCTTTAAGAAGCTCAAGGCTGCTTTGACCATAATTCCAGTGTTAGTGTTGCCATCAGCTTTAGGTTTTATACTGTGTATTGTGATGCCTCGAGGATAGGCATTGGTTGTGTATTGATGCAGGAGGGTAGGGTGATTGCCTACGCCTCACGCTAGTGGAAGACTCATGAGAAGAATTATCCAGTGCATGATCTTGAGTTAGCAACCATTGTTCACGCCTTGAAGATTTGGCTTCATTATTTGTATGGGGTTCATTGTGAGGTTTTTACTGATCACCGTAGTCTACAGCACCTGTTTAAGCAAAAGGATCTGAATTTGCGTCAGCTGAGATGGTTGGAGCTTCTCAAGGACTATGAAATCACTATTCTATACCATCCGGGGAAGGCTAATGTAGTGGCCGATGCCTTGAGTCACCGAGCAGAGAGTTTGGGGAGTCTAGCATATCTTCCAGCAATAGAGAGATCTTTATCTTTGGATGTTCAGGCCTTAGCGGGCCAGCTTGTGAGGTTGGATATATCGGAGCCCAGTCGGGTATTGGCTTGGGTAGTCTCGAGGTCTTCTCTTTATGACCGTATTAGAGAGCGCCAATATGATGACCCACACTTGCTCGTTCTTTAGGATAGGGTTCGGCGAGGTGATGCCAGGGAGGTAGCTATTGGTGATGATGGTGTGATGAGGATGAAGGGTCAGATATGTGTGCCTAATTTGGATGAGCTTCGGGAGTGGATTCTTGAGGAGGCCCACAGCTCGCGGTATTCCATCATTCGGGGTGACGTGAAGATGTATCAGGATCTGAGACAACATTATTGGTGGAGGCGGATGAAGAAGGATATTGTTGGATTTGTGGCTTGGTGTCTCAACTGTCAGCATGTCAAGTATGAGCACCAGAGACCAGGTGGATTGCATCAAAGGTTGGATATTGCGGAGTGGAAGTGGGAGCGGATCACCATGGACTTTGTAGTTGGGATCCTACGAACTTCGAGCAAGTTTGATGCTATTTGGGTTATCGTGGATCTGCTAACCAAGTTCTCGCACTTCATTCCTATTGGTACTACTTATTTTTCGGAGCGGTTAGCTGAGATTTATATCCGGGTGATTGTTCGGCTGCATGGTGTTTCAGTTTCCATCATTTTCTATAGAGGTACTCAGTTCACATCGCAGTTTTGGAGGGCCGTGCAGAGAGATTTGGGTACTCAGGTTGAGTTGAGCATCGCGTTTCATCCTCAGACGGACGGGCAGTCCGAGCGCACTATTCAGATACTGGAGGACATGTTGCGCGCTTGTGTCACTAATTTTGGGGGTTCATGGGACCAGTTTCTGCCACTCGTGGAGTTTGCATATAATAATAGTTATCAATCGAGTATTCAGATGGCTCTGTACGTGGCTTTATATGGGAGGAGGTGTAGATATCCAGTCGGTTGGTTTGAGCAGGGTGATGGTAGACTCTTGGGTATAAATTTGGTGCAGGATGCTTTAGATAAGGTGAAGTTGATTCAGGAGTGGATTCGCACGTCGCAGTCTAGGCAGAAGAGCTATGCAGACAGGAATGTCCATGAGGTATCTTTCATGGCTGGAGAGAAGGTTCTGCTGAAGGTGTCACCCCTGAAGAGTGTTATGCGTTTTGGGAAGATGGGCAAGTTGAGCCCCCCGTTCATTGGACCTTTTAAGGTGCTTCAAAGGGTAGGGGAGGTAGGTTATAGACTTGCTTTGTCACCCAGCATGTCGAGTGTGCATCCAGTGTTTCATGTTTCCATGCTTCGGAAGTATGTTGGTGACCTGTCCCATGTTTTTGACTTCAACACAGTTCAGTTAGAGGGTGATATGACTTATGATGTAGAGCCAGTCGCTATTTTGGGTCGGCAGGTCCAAAGGTTGAGGTCAAAGGATATAGCTTTAGTGAAGGTGCAGTGGAGAGGGAAGTCGGTGGAGGAGGCCACCAGGGAGACTGATCGGGAGATGCGGAGCAGATATCCACACCTATTCGAGACTCTTGGTATGCTTCTAGACTCGTTCGAGGACGAACGTTTGTTTAAGAGGGGGAGAATGTAACGACCTGATCGGTCGTTCCGAGAGTTTTAGCCTCGTTTCCTCCATTTTTTGCTTCATTATGTGTGGTTCAACTCTTTTATGTTGTGTTGGGTTGGTTGGCACGGGTTCAGAATGATTGTGGAAAGAAATGAGACACTTAGTCTCTTAAGTTGGTTATTTAGTTGGAAAAGTCAACCGAAAGTTGACTTATAGGTAAATGATCTTCGATATTGGGTTTTATGGTTTGAATAGATTCTTTAGGTGATTTGGGACTTAGGAGCGTGTTCGGATTGTTATTCGGAGGTCCGTGGTAGAATTGGGCTTGAATTGGCGAAATTGGATTTTTGGCGATTCCCGGTCGGCAATGTAAAATTAGCTATCGGGGTCGGAATGGAATTCTAGAAATTGGAATAGGTTTGTAGTGTCGTTTGTGATGTGTGTGCAAAATTACAGGTCATTCGGACGTGGTTTGGTTGGTTTCGGCATCGTTGGCGAATTTCGCAAGTTTAGAAATATTTAGGCTTGAATTTCGGGTTAATTTGGTGTCTTGATGTTGTTTTGACTGTTCCGAGGGTTCGATTAAGTTGGGGTGATGTTATATGAGGTGTTGGTATATTTGGTTGAGGCCCCGAGGGGCTCAGATATGATTTTCCGATGGCTAACGGAAGTTGGAAGTTGGAAAAATGCAGCAGAAGGCTGCTGGTGTAACTCTTCTGGTGTGGCCGCACCTGCGGCTGCCACAGGTGTGGAGGGGGTGTCGCAGATGAAAAAAGTGAAGGTCTGGGCTTGACTGCTGATGCGAAGGAAGGAGCGCATCTGCGAGCCCGCAGGTGTGAGTGTTGGGCCGCACGTGCGGACGTTGGGTTTAAGTGACTTTTCGCAGGTACACCTGGAACCGCAGGTTCGAAAAGTGTCCGCAGGTGCAGAATCCCTGGTCAAAGCATATAAATTTGAGACTTCGCCAAATTGGGTTACCACCATTTGTGTCCGGACTTGGAGCTTTTTGAGAGAGTTGAAGACGGATTCAAGGGGAATAACTTTGAGGTAATGTTTTTGAAATCAATACTTTATTCTATGGTGATTTTTATCTGTGGGATTTAAGGGTGAAAATTGAGGGATTAAGGATTGAAACTTGAGACTAAGAATTGGTGATTGAGGGATCAAGCAAAGTTAGTTTTTGGTGAATTTGGTATGTATAGACTCGTGAGAGGATATAGATTTTGGTGATGTGATTTTTATTGGATTCCGAGACGTGAGTCTGGGGGTCGAGTTTGGCCAATTTCGGGATTTTTGATGTAATTTGATTATTTTCGCATGGATTTTGTTCCTTTAGCGTATATTGATGCTATGAATCTGATTCTGATTAGATTCGGGGCGATTTGAGGCCAAGTCGAGTGGCAAGGGCATCGCGGAGTAGATTTTCATCCGGTTTGAGGTAAGTAACGATTGTAAATCTAGACCTGAGGGTATAAAACCCCGGAATTTCGTACTATTTTGATAAATGAGGTGACGCACATGCTAGGTGACGGGCGTTTGGGCCTGCATCGGTACAGATTGTGACTTGGTCCGTCCCCTGGCAACTGTAAGTTGCATATTTGATAAATGTTATATGATTTCCATGTGTTTTAGAAATGATTCTGTTAACTTGGGCTGAATGCCATGTCTGGGGCCTTGTGCCGTACTATTTGGACCCTCATGGGTATTTTTCTACTATCCTTACACTGTTTTTAATAGAAAATATATTCTCAGTCATGATTTGTACATTTTTACTGTGAAATCCTGTTCATCACTTTATTTTTTAATATGTGAAAGATATTTTGGGCTGAGTCCCCTAAGTTGTATAGAAATGCCCGAGTGGCTTGTGAGGATGATGACTGAGTGAGGCCGAGAGACGAATTATGAGGATAGTTATGGATCGGGCTGTAGTCGTAGCGTTATATATATATATGGATCGGGCTGTAGCCTTAGCGTTATATATATATATATAGATCGGGTTGCACGCCGCAGCGATATGATAATCGGGCTGCACGCCGCAACGATATTGGGTCGGGCTGCACGCCGCAACGATATAGCGCTTGGCTATAGGGGGCCCTTCTGGAGTCTGCACTTCCCCAATGAGTGCAGTCGACTATATGTTTATGGATCGGGCTGTACGCCGCAACGGTTATTATGAGGTACCTATTGAGCGTGAGTGTTGATTGGTGTTAGTTGAGTCACGAGTGACGGAGAGGCTTGCCCGAGGGTCTATATATGAGTGATACTTCGCTCGAGGGGCTTGTTTTATGAAATTACTGTTTTCACTCTTCTTTTATACTGAGCCTCTATTGAAAATGTTGAGCAAATGTTTTAAAAAACTTTCATTGAAACTGGAGTTTTACAAGATGTTCAGAATTTAATTACTAATTTGATCTTGTTATTTCCATTGAAGTTTTTATGCTATGAGATTTATATGATTTTAAATTCTCATCATTGCACTCAGTCTTTAGTTATAATTGTTACTTACTGAGTTGGTGTACCCACGTTACTCCCTGCACCTTGTGTGCCGATTCAGGTGCCAAGGCAGAGTGAGAGCTGATCTTTCCCTTTTCGGAGCATACCGGAGATTCGCGAGGAAGCTGCACAGCATCCGCAACCTTGCCTTTCTCCTTCCTATTTTTTTAGTATTTCTATTCTCAGACTTATTTTGTATTAAGAAGACAGTATCAGATTTGTATTTTCTTTTAGTTGCTCATGACTAGGGACTTCGGGATCGGGATGTGTTTAAATGCTTTACCTATCTTTACTTGATTTGAAATGCTTAAACGGAAATATTATGAAATATCAGATTAGTAATGAATTAAATTAAAAGTTTCTTTATGCTGTACATAGTGAATTGGCTAGCCTAGTATCACGATAGGCGCCATCACGGCCAGAGTGGTTTTGGGGTCGTGACAATTAACTGACCAACATTGGTTGGTAATGTGCAATTTAATTTTTTTAAAATTATTTACAGACCAAAGTTGGTTGGTTTTATAGGTATAATTTTGGCATAAAATGCCTGTTTTGGTAGCTACACCGCCTGCCAAATAAACATAGCATACCAATACCCCCATTCACATCTAATAATCACCAATTCACCTCATAAAACCCCTAATTCACCACAAATCCAACCAAATATCCAACAACAACAACAACCAAACATCCAATTAATACTTTAAAACTAACAAATTAAAATTCAATTGAACATCACAATCCAAAACCAAGCAAAAACTAATTACAACAAGTTAAATATTGTACAATCTATTTCAAAACTAATTCTATTAGTCTAGTTCATATTATATCAAAGTATTGGTCAGGGGGTTTTTTTTACAACATCATCATCACCGTCTGATGAACTTTCATCTACACGACGGTATAGAGAAAAATCTTGTGGAGGACGGGAAGAATGATCAGGGGGAGGACGGGAGGAACGATCATGAGGAGGACAAGAAGAATGATCACATGGAGGTCGAGCCTCTAGCGATGACTCACGAGACCGGGGCAACGAAAAAGCTCCAGAAGATAGGAGAGTTCTGATATGAGCTTGCATACTAAGGAATTGAGCATCTCTAAGCCTTTTTCTTTCCTTAGCCGCTTCTAGCTCGGATGTAAGCTTTGTCATTGTCTCCCGCATAGCCAAGAGGCTCTCCCTATTAAGTTCCTCACCTTGCGAGGAAGTACCTATTCCTTTCATTCAACACCTATAGCGATGAAAGTTTTCGTAGGAAGCCCGTATACCTTCCCCCATTTTGGACCCCTAACAACCTCCAACCATATTCTTTCAACATCCTCATCCGAAGGTTGGCTTGGCTCGCCCGATTCACCAAATGGCTGACTACGAATGAATTCCTCCATGTTACTTTAGTAGCGAACCTATATTATTTTAAATTAAATTAGTATTTAAAAATTCGAAATAAATTATAAAACTTAAAGAAAATTGAAAGCTTACATATGCAGTCTCTGCCCGGTCCTCGACCCACCTATCTACATCCCCCTCTTTCTTCTTCTTTACAATATGTTTCTACTTGAATAGCTCATCATGGCTCATTGGATGCCCATACTTCTTTTCCTCAAAACAAATTAATTTAGTTAATAAATAAAATTGATATACTTAGAAAAGTAAAATTATTTAAGAAATTACCAATCTTCTTTTTGTTGTCCTCAGGCTGATAGCACCCCCAGTGTGCAAGGAGCCTCCCTTCTCGGATGAGCGAGCTTTCTTTCCTTTTACGCTCCTCTCTAAGAAATCTGCAGTAAGACAATGCCTTAACAAATCATTCCATAAATGCTCAAGATACCAGCCAGGTCTCTTGTTCTTCTTTCTAGCATCCGAGAAATGATCTGCCAATCTCTTGCGAGCTTTATGATGAAAATTTGCAGCCACTTCCGTGCTATAGCGGTCTTCCCGTACACACTTGCTCTTCATTTCAAAAGTTAAATATGATATGGAAACATCATAGTTATAAATTATTAAACTGCTTAATAGAATATTTATACCTTAAACTGATTGAAAATTTGCTCCTTCAGCGAGAATGGGAAATCAATCCAAGTCGCATAAGGGCCATCATAAAGCTTTTAGATGGCATTGATGATTATCTTCGTAGTCTTCTTACCCGGCTTGAACCTGCAATTTATCAATAGAAACACATAAATATATTAGTAAAAACATTACAAAACAATAGACGCAAAAAAAAAACAAATAGCTCATACACGTCACCCTTAGCGACTATGTTTATCCTGCCATAGCGATCATAATTCACTACCTATGGATAATTATCCACAACATGTGTATCAGAGGCATGTGTAGACGGTGTAGGGGGCTCAAAGCTACTGTCTCGCAGGCGAAGGCCTGAAATAGATGGAGGCGATAATGAAGATGGTTGAGATCCCTGTGATTGTGACATAACTGGATGCGATCCATGTGCTGTGATACTGATGGATGTGACCCGATTGGATATGATATGGATGGATGCGATAAATGTGGTTGTGATATATATGGATGTGATCCACGTGGCTATGATGCAGATGGCTGCGATTCACATCGATGTGAGGCAGCTGGACTATATGCCGGACGTATAGTCCTATGGCCTGTGATGGAAGACCTGGTGTCTCGATGAAGGTGTAGGCCTCGTGATGCTGTGGCAGCTCAGTATAGTCATGTGATGGAGGATAAGACAAAGGCATCTCTGAAGAGGGTGGAAAAGAGGGAGTATTATTATCTACTCTCATCTTTCCCTTCCTAGCCTTTTCTCGACCCCGTGAACTAGTAGGGTCATTGTTACCTTGACCCTTGCTTGCCATCTGCATAATATAATACATATTTAGATTGAAACATATAAGAAACTAGTTATAAAATAAGAGTGATTTAAAACCCCAACTTTTTAATCCTCGTCGACGTATTGTTCCTCGTCCAAGAATTCCTCGTCCTCACTTGTTTGAATTTCACCAGTTGATTCTTCGTCCTCATTTTCTATAATTATTACTTCATTTATATCACTTCTTCGCATATGCATTCAGGATGTTCCAAATCATTTTCTAACTTATCGTCCACTATTTAGTGAACATTGGAGATATCATTTTGATATGCAACATCTAACACATTCTCGACTTACCTACATGCTTAGTTCTTATTACAACCCACCAATCGGACTTTGTCACGACCCTAAACTCAAACCTTTCGTGATGGCACCTATCGCTGGTAATAGGCCAGCCGACTTCCATAATACTTCGATAATTCATTCAAATATATGCCAAAAAGACTTTTTGTATAACATAACTCATAAAAGAAACAAGAGTTGAACTCAATATAGAAATGCAGAAAGAAAAGCCCCAAACATCGGGGTGTCACTGAGTCATGAGCATCTAATATAAGTGGTCCGACAGTAACAAGACTAACATATTCTGGAAATCCAAAATACAACTAAAGTAAAGATAGAGAAGAAGAAAGCAAGGCTGCGAACACCGGGCAACTACCTCACTATCTCCAATGATCAGCTACAAGGACTATCACCACTCTCTGCGACCGACAACTCCTGGATCTGCACACGAGGCGCAGGGAGTAACGTGAGTACACCAACTCAGTAAGCAACATAAGTAAATAAGGGCTTAGAAGTAGTGACGAGCTAAATGCAATTACAATTCATTTCACAAAAAATCAGTAAAATGTGGCATGCTTTATATCTAGAGTTTAAGTCAAATGAGTTTGTTCAAATCAAGTTTAAGTAAAGTCAATTAAAAATACATTTCAACAGTTCTCAACAATGGACTTAAGGCAACTATGTGCATCAATAATGAAATCATGTGCCGCCCCTCGGGCAATCATCACTCAGTCCTCCCAATCACTCCAGCCTCACAATCACTTATTCCTCACATTTTCTTAGCACTCGGCACTTGCACTCAATAGGTACCTGCGCTCACTGGGGGTGTGTACACACTCCGGAGGGGCTCCTTCAGCCCAAACACTATATCAATGCCAATCATGGAAGAACCAATGAAACATGTTATGGGGTGCAACACGATCCCATAAATGACCTCACAAATTAGGCCCTAAGCCTCACTCAGTCATCAATCTCTCCAATCCCTCGAGCTCTCAGAAATCAAAATAATCATACCAAACAACATTGACATGATGCATCAAATAGAATAACAGGGACTAAGCTATGATGTAAGAATGCATGAACATGACTGAGTACGGAATATCACGAAGACAGTGAGATGACCGAAAGAAACGAACTCTAAGGGTCCCAAAAATACCAGCATAAATCCTAAACACGGTATCTAGCATGATTTACAGTCAATCTTTCTATAATACATAGGGAGCATATAGCTAACAATTTGTTCGACTTTACAGTTTTTACGGGACAGACCAAGTCACAATCCTCATCGGTGCACGCCCACACGCCCGTCAACCTAGCATGTGCGTCACCACCAAATAGTTACATGACACCAAAATTTGGGGTTTTATACCCTCAAGACTAGATTTACAACCGTTACTTACCTCAATCCGAGCAAATTCCTACTTCGCAATGCCCTTGCCTCTCGATCCAGCCTCCAACGTCCTGAATCTTTCCACAAGTAATACAAAACAGTCAATTTAGGCTAAATGGATCAAATCCACAAGAAAAGTATCAAATTATATCCAAAATTCTTAAATTGGCCCGAACCCTCCCCCCTGGGCATATGCCTCAAAACCCGACAAAAATCACAAAACCCGAAAGTCCATTCACTCACGACTCTAACCATACCAAATTTGCTCAAATCGGATAACGAATCCCATTCGATACCTCAAAATTCCATCTTTAGAACACTTCCTCTTTTTCCTTAATTTTCCATCCCAAATCACAAATTAAAGGACGAAATTAAGGTTATAATTACGGAATTTAGTCAAAACCAAGTGAGAATCACTTACCCCAAACACCCACGTAAAAATCTCTTCAAAAATCGCCTCTCACCGAGATCTCAAATCTATTTTTGTGTTATGAACTCAAACCCTCGTTTTGAACATTTAAATTTGCCGCCCAGTTCTCCTTAATCGCGACCGAAAAAATTGCCTCGCGATCGCGAAGCACAAAATAGAATGCCCCCTTAACTTACCTTACACGAACGCAGAGATCTCCACGCAAATGCGTACCCCAGATTCCTCCAACCTACACGATTGCGTCTCACCTCACGCGATCGCGAAGCACAAACACGTGACACCCAGTTGCCTCATCTCCTCTTCGCGAATGCGGCATTGCCCACGCATTCGCGATGCACAGCCTAGACAAACCTATGCTAACGCGTACATCGCTGCATGAACGCATAGGCCAAAAATAACCTCTGCCCAAAATAAGCCTACGCGATCGCGGACCTACCCACGCGATTGCGTATAAGGAAACTAGAAAATTACACCAGCAGTTATCAGCCATTTCGCAAAGTCCAAAAATGATTCATTAACCACCTGAAACTCACCCGAAGCCCACGGGACCTCAACTAAACATACCATCAAGTACAAAAACATCATACTAACTTAGTCGAATCCTGAAACCACTTCAAGTAACATCAAAAACACGAATTACACACAGATTCAAGCCTAATGAACTTCTAAGCATCCGAATTCCGCAAACAACGCCGGAACATATCAAACCTCGTCCAATTGGTCTCAAATTCTACACACGCCAAAAATGACACCAAGAACTTACTCAAACTTCCGAAATTTCATTCCGACCTTGATATCAAAATTTCCGTTGCCGACCAAAATCGCAAAATATCCAACTTTCTCCAATTCAAGCCTTATTTTACAACGGACCTCCAAATCACATTCCGGACGAGCTCCTAAGTCCAAAATCACCTAAAGGTACTAACGGAACCATAAAAATTCAAATCCGAGGTGTTAAAAAAAATTCATAAGTTATCATAACCATATGTATGTATGTATGAATGTATGTATGTATATATGTACTAGTGGAAACTTCCGAAGAACATTATCAGGATGAACTTACAAACTGTTTGAACCACGTATCAAATCTGGTGTATCCAACATCATGGCTAAGTTTAGCCACGAAGTGACTGTGACACATAAAATATTTTTAGTAGTTGCATCAATATGTAATCATAGTAAATTTTATATTTTGATAACTAATAATTCAATAATTATTTGAGAAATGGTACGACTTCGGGACAATTTAGCAACACATGAATTGTAGCTGACATATACTCCATATCACTCAAACATCTCTTTTTAACATCCTTAGAACATCGGCCTGGTTGATTGAATATGGACATTGGTGGATATAATGAATCATTCACACATTCGACAGTGTGCCTATTGGGCCAATTCCTAGAACAAGGCATGTTAATCTCAAAATATTAAGAACAAAAATGTTTAGTTTCCTTTGCAAGATAGGCTTCGCATATAGATCCTTCAATCTTATTCCTCTACTTAACAATTTGTTTGCATTTTCCAATTGTCCTACATAATGTCATGTTAGCTAAGAACATTCAAATAAAATAGAATATTACATCAAACTTATGATATTACCTCTCAAAGGGATACATCCATCTGCATTGAATAGGCCCTCCAGGTCGTGCCTCGTGTACAAGGTGGATTGAAAGGTGTTCCATTACATCAAACAAACCACATGGAAATATTTTTTCCATCTTGCTAGAAGTTACACGAATATTCTGATCCATCAGAAGTAGGTTTTCTTCCCTTAATGTGGTAGAACACAAGTCTTTGAAGAACAAACTAATCTCTTTGATGGGTTTTCTTCCCTTAATTATTTTCCTCTTTCCTCCAAAGTGAATGTGTAACTTGCTTTGGGCTTGAACATCTTACCATTGTTTGCTGTCTACAAGTATAATTCAGGCCGCTTGCAATATTCTTGTAAGTCCATTCCAGCCTTCGGGTTATCTTTTTTTTTTTACCTTTAAGATCCATCACTGTGTTGAACATTATCAAAATAATTCTTCTCAATATGCATGACATCA
Source organism: Nicotiana knightiana (assembly GCA_005239525.1). NCBI lineage: Eukaryota > Viridiplantae > Streptophyta > Magnoliopsida > Solanales > Solanaceae > Nicotiana > Nicotiana knightiana. The sequence goes on along the minus strand of ML386476.1, from coordinate 35,737 downwards.
AGGTTGTGTCGGAGAAGATTATCCATCCAATAAGGAAACTCCCAAAATATACTCTGTTTTATCCAATTATGAGTAACAACATATCCAAGGAATCTATAAGGTGGAGCCTCGGTAACTTTACTGAAGTTTTGGACCCTCTCCCAAATTTCCTCACCCGAAAGTATTGGAGGTGGCAAATCATATTCCACTTTATTCTTTTTAATGCATTTTTCATCCTTCTAAACTCATGATCATCAGGCAAGAAATGACGGTGACATTCAAACCATGATTGCTTTTGTCCATGTTTCAAAGTGAACGCTTTAGCATTTTCCATGCAGTAAGGACAAGCTAGCTTCCCAACAGTCATCTGCCCAGACAACATTCCATATGCAGGAAAATCATTAATAGTCCACATTAAATTAGCACGCAATTTGATATTCTGCTTGGTTGATATGTCATATATTTCAACACCATCATACCGCAACTGTTTTAGCTCTTCAGTCAAAAGTTGCAAATATACATCAATCAAACGTTTCGAATTTGTAACGACTCTGTCATGCCCCAAACTAGGGGAGGCACGACTGGAACTCGATACTGTATTCAATCGAGTTAGCCACTAAACATACTAGCTAACTAAACTGGGGGCCCAACAGATCGGGCAGCACAACATCTGAAATACTAAGACTGGATCGTTAAGGTCATGGCCTGAATAACAACAAGCCATATAAACAAAGGTAGACAAGCCAAAATAATAAAGTACTAGATGGCCGACGAGGCCGCGACTGAAGACATACATGCCTACACACATATATATACATGCCAAGCCTATGGGCTGGAGACTGAAAGGTGCAAAAAGAAACCCAGAATATTGTGTCCACAATAGCCTCTAAGAGTGTCATAAGCATTGTGGGGACAAGGCCCCGACTATACCCAAACTGTACAACAAAAGTAACCATCCTACGAAAGCTCTAGGAAGAGGTGGAGCTTACCAACTCACAGCTAAACCCCGAAATCCTAGCGGAGGGGTCGATCAGAGTCCATACCTGGGCCTGCACGCACGAAACAAAAATGCAGTGTCCCCAGGCAACGGGACATCAGTACAAATAAAAATGTACTGGTATGTAAGGCAGAAAGTAGAATCATGCATAGCTAATGTAAAAAGGGTAATAGAGATACCACCTGACACTGAAACTCTGATAGCCTCCATGGCCGACATCCGACCTCATAGTAATCAAATATGCATTGTATGCTCGTGTAATCGTATGTCGTGAATACATATATATTGATGCAAATGCATGGCATACGCAACCAAATGTTAGCAATGGCGGTCTCTCCCAGTAGCTAACCAGTATCACATTGCCAACCTGTGGCCATCTGTACAATATATATAGTATTTCGGGAAAATAGGCCCCTTACCTCTGATTATAGCTCGAAGTCCAGGTATAATATGCGATGTATGATATGAAATTTGAATGCACATAATAGGCCATAACAATAACTTAGCCAATCTTGGCTCATTGATATTCTTATCCTCATAATCTCATAATCACCTTTGTATCTCATACAAATGTCTCGTGGAACCTCATATGTTTTTTGAATAAGCTTGAAAACTTAACTCGACTTTTAGAAAGATAACTTAACTCTAAAGATTCATAAAAAGCTCAAGGTGCTGCACTTAGTCCTTATACCTGATTTCTTGATAATTAGTAATAGAAAGTANGAGTATCACTTTAGAGATTTTTAAAATACACTTTAACAAGGAAGAATGACTGATCGCAAATACTAAATGCCTTTATTTTTAAGTCACACAACCCAAAGATGAATAAGAATTAATATATATGGACATATAGTTAAGAAAGCCGACAAAATGGTATATATAGATGTCGAATACCCTATTTAACCGAACGAGTGGAATATCAAACTAATAGCATCATGAACATACTTCAGCTACGATCCCAATGCCTTTCACAGAAGGTCTTTCTATCAATAGAATAGTAAAATATCACATTTGGCGTCTTCGGAATTTCCCAGAATTCGTGCTAAAAGGAAGGACGGAGCTTAGCCTTAACATACCTCTCCAACGAACGTCCGAATGCCTGTAGTTCCTTCATGAAAGTTGTTCCTTACACCCTAAGCTTTGCAAACACTATATATATGCAGATTATATGCACCGATAAACAATTCATAATTTAGTTTAAATCGGCATATTTTCATACGACCCTAACTTGACGAAACGTCCATAGAACTTTGTAAAAACGATCATAAAAGAGTCCCAAGATGATTACCTTGGAAAACCAAGTATAAATCCTGAAGAACCAGCCAGAACAACAAATTGCTATCTTCCAAAAATAGCTCCAAACACAGCTAATAGAATGGGGAAACTATTGCAAAGCATAGAGATTGTGTTTCTAGGCACGAGAGGAAACTTTAACGATAGAAATCGTTAAAAACCTTAATCACTCAAGAACACCATGGTACCTTATCTTCAGCTTGCTCACTGTTTTGGGACTAAAATAAAATGTTTTGGGGTCTTAAAAATCGACTTATACCACTTGTTTGACCCCACCCGGTTCGCGACACGGTTTCAGCCCGAACAGTCTGCAGTAAAACAGTCATAACGTTTACTCCAATGTCGGTTTGATGTGTAGTTTTTTGTGGTTGCGAACTAGACTCGTAGACCTTCGATTAGGTAGGTTGTGGGTCCCATAACTATTTATATATTGGGAGAAATGATCTTATACATTTGAGCCAAAGTTTAGAAAATTTATTAGAGAAATTTACGATAACTTTTGCCGACCTTTATTTCGCAACTTGCTTGACTCCAAAACTTAACATGTGACCAGTGTGATATTATAATATCACCTAACACATTATTCTTAGTATATTAGACACTCTTAGTCTTATCCCACAGGTGCAAGTTAACTTAAACCTTCCGAACGTGCGGGGTGCTACCCGAGCCATTTTTTTAACAACGAACCTTTGTTTAAGGGATTCCTTTGACCTAAAGATTTAGTTTAGTTCCTTGATATTACCATACATTTTTAGTCTTATTCTTCCAATGTGCTATATCCAATCATATATACCTAATATAACCATGCCACGTTACGTATATTACGTAAGAGAAGAGAAACAAAACACATGGGGTCTCATTGACTCGGCCGATCGTTTTGAGAGTTAGAGCCCCGATCCCCTATTAACTATTTTTCCCGTATCTTATTATACTATTTTGGGTTTCCGGGAGGATTCATGTTGGTTTTTGAAATGAATTGTGATACTTAGTCTCTTATTTGGGAGCTTAAGTTAGAAAAGTCGACCGGATGTTGACTTGTGTGTAACGACCTCGGATTTGAATTTTGATGGTTCTGTTAGCTCTGTTAGGTGATTTTGGACTTAGGAGCGCGTCTGGAATGTGATTTGGAGGTCCGTAGTAGATTTAGGCTTGAATTTGCGAAAGTTAGAATTTTGGCGATTTTGGTCGGCCGTAAATATTTTGATATCAAGCCCGTAATGGAATTCCGGAAGTGGGACTAGATTCGTAGTGTCATTTTGACTTATGTTTAAAATTTTAAGTCATTCGGACGAGGTTTGAGATGTTTCGGCGTCTTTTGTAGAATTTAGAAATTTCAAAGTTCTTTAGGCTTGAATCCGTGCTTAATTCATGTTTTTGATGTTGTTCGATGCGGTTCGAAGCCTCGACTAAGTTCGTATGGTGTTTTAGGATGGGTTGGTATGTTTATTTGAGGTCCCGAGGGCCTCGGGTGAGTTTCGGGTGCTTAACGGATGAAGTTTGGACTTACGAAAGTTGCTGAAGAATTTTTGGTTTCTGGTGTTTCGCACCTGCGGAGGGGAGATCACAGGTGCGGACTCCCACATATGGAAGATCTGGCGCAAAAGTGGATTGGTAAGGAATAGACAGGGGTCACATGTGCGAGGGAATCACCACATTTGTGATGCCCACAGATGCGCTACAGGACCCGCAGAAGAGGACATGGGCCTGCAGGTGCGGCCATTTGCTCGTAGATGCGGACCCGGTCCTTTAAGTCAATTTCGCACATGCGATGGAAATTCAGCAGGTGCGATGGTGCAGGTGCGATGAATTATCTGCAGATACGAAATAACTGGGCCGAAACGGGGCAGAATTGAGGGTTGATGGTCTCACAAAATTCGATTTTGAGCTCGGGAGAAGGCGATTTTTCGAGGGTTTTGAAGAGGGAAACATATGGTAACGATTTATAATCCTATTTTGATCATATTTTCATTAATCTATTATTATTTTCTTCATTTAATCAAGGAATTTGAGTGAGAAAGTGAGAAATTGGGGGAAAAGTTCCCCAATCGAATTTCTGAGTTTTGAGTGGGATTTAGGCGTCAGATTTGGATGATTTTTGTATGAGTGAACTTGTGAGTGAATGGGTGTTCTTAATTGGTAACTTTACCCGACTCTGAGACGTGGACCCCGGGAGTCTTCTTGGACGTTTTCTTATTTCCTTGCCTTATCCTTGATTTCATTATCCATATTAGTTACTTGTAGCTAGATTTATGTTATGTAATTGATTTGATTAGATTTGGGCCACTCGAAGTTGGATACTCGTGGAAAGAGCGTGATTTTGTATTGATTTGAGCTTGGTTCGCGGTAAGTAGCTTTCCTAACCTTGTGTGGGGGAACTTCCCCTTAGGATTTTGGTACTGTTTGATATATGAGTGCTTTGTACGTGAGGCGACGAGTATGTAGTATTTGTTGTAAAATTACATTTTTCACAAAATCATAATTCGTTTTCTCCTTGTTTGAACTACAATAGAATATGTGACTACCTTGTTTAGATTAGAGAAGCATGCCTACGTGTTTTGATTGTCTATTTGAACTTTGTGCAGCGTCTTTAGTGAAATTCCTGTTTTCCTTGGTTTGAACTTAGCCTAAACTGTAGGTTTCTTGCTGTAACTGTTGTGTTTTATTGGTTGAGCTGCATATTTTATTTGGGACTACGGAAATACATTCCCGGAGATCCTCATGTATTGCATAATTACTTTGGGACTACGGAACGGTATTCGGGGAGATCCCCCAACACTGCATATTTACTTTGGGGCTACGGAACGGTATTCCGAGAGATCCCCTTGTACTGCATATTTACTTTGGGACTACGGAACGGTATTTTGGGAGATCCCCCAGCACTGTATATATACGTTTGGGACTACGGGACGGTATCCTGGGAGATCCCCTGTTGCTATTATTGTATTCTAAGTTGTTGGCTTTAATTGAATTCTATTCCTGTTAGATTCCGTATTTACTTTAATGTAATATTTTTTTTGTCTTATTTCATTATATTTATACCAATAGGGCCCTAAGCTGACCTCGTCACTACTCGACCGAGGTTAGGCTTGGCACTTACTGAGTACCATTGTGGTGTGCTCATGCCCTTTCCTGCATATTTTTTCGTGTGCAGACCCAGGTACCTCTCGTCTGCCTCGGTATTAGTCCAACACAGTTTCCACCGGAGACTTCAAGGTATATCTGCACGCTCCTCAGTTCCTCGAACTCCCCTTCTATCTTTTACTGTGTTTCCCTCATGTACTTCTTAGACACCTTGTATAGTAGACTGTAGATAGATTTCGTACAGTTTGTGACTCATGGTTCCGGGTTTTGGTGTTGTGTATAAATTGACAAATTGGTTTTACTTGTATATGCCGAGCGGAATTTTACCTTTATATAGCCAGTTTTGATGCTTAGTTGTTTCCTTTATGTTCTTTATTTTCAGTTATTTCAATGTTAATAGGCTTACCTAGTCGTAGCGACTAGGTGCCCTTACGACGTCTTTCAGAGTGGGGAAATGGGTCATGCCAAGTTAGTATCAGAGATCTAGGTACATAGGCATCGTGAGTCACAAGACGGTTTATTAGAGTCTCACGGATCGGTACAGAGGTGTCCGTAATTATCTTCGAGAGGCTAAATAACTTATAAGAAACAATCATACTTCTTTGATTTCCTTGTCGTGCGAGTTATTGACATCAAAAATATAAAATTTTCTATTCGATTCTACTCATAGATGGTGAGGAAACGCGCCATGAGATCCGACGATCAGGCACCTAAGCCCCCTGCAAGAGGCCGCCAGAGGCTGGGGTCGGGGTAGAAGACGACCACGCGGTGCAGCTAGAGCACCGCGGTGAGCAGTGACAAAGGAGCCCCCAGCTGCTCCAGCTGGAGGGCCGGCACCAGAGGTTCCTATTGCTGCTTCGGCCCTCCAGGAGACCTTAGCTCAGTTCATGAGCATGTTCAGCACTTTAGCTCAGGCTGGACTGATTTCGATAGCTCCCGCCACATCTCAGGCTGGGGGATGGGCATAGACTCCCGCAGCCCATACTCCTGAGCAGAGGGTCCAGTTTGATCAGGACCTAAAGTTTATTCCTATGCCCTCAATGGCTCCGGTTCAGCATGAGACCAGGGTAGCTACTTCTGAGGCGGAGTAGTTAAGACTTGAGAAATAGAAGAAGTACCACCCACCCACTTTTACCGGATTAGCTTCAGAGGATCTCAGGGTTTTCTTGAGGAGTGTCATCGTATCCTCCATACTATGGGTATAGCAGAGATGATTGGGGTTTCTTTCACCACTTTCCAGCTGAGGGGAGCGGCATATTAGTGGTGGGGCGTGCCTATGAGCTGAGTAGTCCGGACGAGGCAGCCTCGCTCACTTGGACTCAGTTCTCAAATATATTTTTGCGTGAGTATGTCCCTCAGAGCCTCAGGTATGCTTGGGATGCCGAGTTTGAGAAGCTGCGCCAGGGTTCTATGACTATGTCATAGTATGCAGTCCATTTCAGTGAGTTGGCTCAGCACGCACCGACTTTGGTTGCTACGGTAAGAAAGGAGGTTCATCGCTTCATTGAGGGACTCCACCCCAATATTCGGACTAGTATGGCCAGGGAGTTTGAGATGGACATCTCTTATCAGCAGGTCAGGAGTATTTCCAGGAGAGTGGATGGCATGCTTGCCCGGGACAGATAGGAGAGAGAGGCCAAGAGGTCTCGAGAGATTTCCAGCAGCGCGCCATGGTAGGGGTATTGTGAGTCGCCCTGTTCAATCAGCTCTTCCAGCAACCAGCGGTGTTCCAGCTCCTCCTAGACCTCAGGAGCCTTATTAAGCACTGCCAATATCTAGTGTGCCTCCTCCTCGAGGTGCTATTAGCAGGCAGTCCAGTAGACCTGACTCGAGCCAGTCACAGCTATCGCGTCCTCTGACGGGTTGTTTTGAGTGTGGTGATACTCGTCATATGGTTAGGGATTGCCCAGATTTTGGAGGGGTGCACCTCCGTAGACTTCTCAGCTACGGAGATCCGCAGTTTCCTTGGTTTGGCAGGATATTAGCGTTGTTTTGTAGAGGGGTTTTCATCTATTGTAGCACCTATGACCAGGCTGACCCAGAAGGGTGCTCCATTCAGGTGGACCGAGGAGTGTGAAGAGAGCTTTCAGAAGCTCAAGACAGCTTTGACTACATCCCCAATATTAGTATTGCCTATAGGTTCGAGGTCTTATACTATCTATTGTGATGCCTCTAGGATTGGTCTTGGAGCGGTGTTGATGCAGGACGATAGGGTAATTACCTACGCGTCCAGACAGTTGAAGGTGCATGAGAAGAATTATCCAACCTATGATCTTGAGTTAACAGCTATTGTTCACGCTTTTAAGATCTGGCGTCATTATTTGTATGGTGTTCCTTGTAAGATCTACACTAATCACCGGAGTTTGCAGCATATGTTCAAGAAAAAGGACTGTAATTTGCGTCAGTGGAGGTGGTATGAGCTACTTAAGGATTATGATATCACTATATTGTACCACCGGGGGAAGGCCAATGTAATGGCCAACGCCTTGAGTCACCGAGCGGAAACTTTGGGGAGTTCGGCATATCTTCCAGCAGCAGAGAGGCCTTGGCATTGGACATGCAGGGTTTAGCCAGCCAGTTTGTGAGACTGGACATTTCAGAGTCGAGTCGAGTATTGGCTTGTGTGGTAGCTGGGTCTTCTCTTTATGACCGCATAAGGAAGCGCCAGTATGATGATCCCCATCTTCTAGTCCTTCACGATAGGGTTCAGCGAGGTGATGCTAGATATGTGACTATCGGTGATGATGAGGATGCAAGGTCGGGTATGTGTGACCAATATGGATAGGATTCGGGAGTTGATTCTTGAGGAGGCCCACATTTCACGGTATTCCATCCATCAGGATGCCACAAAGATATACTAGGATTTGAGACATCACTATTGGGGGAGCAGGATGAAGAAGGATATAGTTGGGTTTGTGGCCAGGTGTCTCAACTGTCAGCAGGTTAAGTATGAGCATCAGAGACCGGGTGGCTAGCTTCAGAGGTTAGAGATCCCAAAGTGGAAGTGGTAGCTGACACCATGGATTTTGTAGTTTGACTCCCACGAACTTCGAGGAAGTTCGATGCTATTTGGGTGAATGTGGATCGACTGACCAAGTCAGATCATTTCATCCCAGTGACGACTACTTACTCTTCAGAGATATTGGCTGGCTGAGATTTACATCAGAGAGATTGTCCAACTTCACGGAGTCCTAGTTTCCATCATTTCAGACAGAGGTACACAGTTTACATCACAGTTCTGGAGAGTCGTATAGCAGAATTTGGGTACTAGGGTTGAGCTGAGCACAACCTTTCACCCTAAAACGTACGGTCAGTCCGAGCACACGATTTGGATTCTAAAGGATGTGCTCCGTTCTTGTGTGATGGAGTTTAGAGGGAAATGGGACCAGTTCTTTCCAATTGCGGACTTTGCCTACAACAACAACTACCAGTCCAGTATTCAGATGGCACACTATGAGGCTCTGTATGGTAGGCGATGTCGGTCCTCAATGGGTTGATTTGAGCCAGGCGAGGCCCGATTGTTGGGTACAGACTTGTTCCAGGATGCCTTGGATAAGGTAAAGGTAATTCAGGATAGACTTCACACAGTTCAGTCCAGGAAGAAGAGTTGTGCGGATCGGAAAGTTCGTGATTTAGCATTCATGGTTGGAGAGGGAGTCTTGCTTCGAGTATCGCCTATTAAGGGCGTCATAAGGTTTGGGAAGAAGGGAAAGCTGAGCCCGAGGTACATTGGTCCTTTTGAGATATTGCGGCGTGTTAGGGAGGTTGCATATGATCTTGCCTTACCTCCCAGCCTAGGAGGAGTTCATCCGGTATTCTATGTTTCTATGCTCCAGAAGTATCGCGGTGATTCGACTCATATATTGGATTTCAGCTCAATCCAGTTGGACAAGGAGCTATCTTATGTTGAGAAGCCAGTGGCTACCTTGGACAAGCAGCTCAGAGATCTAAGGTCAAAGAACATTGCTTCAGTAAAGGTCCAGTAGAGGGGTCAGCCAGTCGAGGAGGCGACTTGGGAGACCGAGCGGGATATGCGCAGCCGTTACCCTCATCTTTTCAGAGCTTCGTGTATGTATTTATACTCGTTCGAGGATGAAGGATTGTTTTAAGAAAGGGAGGATGTAACGATCCGGCCGATCATTTTGAGAGTTAGAGCCCTGATCCCCTATTAATTGTTTTCCCTGTATCGTATTCTGCTATTTTGGGTTGCCGGGAAGATTCGTGTTGGTTTTTGAAATGAATTGAGGCCCATATTCTATTATTTGGGAGCTTAATTTGGAAAAGTTGACCGGATGTCAACTTATGTGTAACGACCTCGGATTTTAATTTGGATGGTTCAGTTAGCTCCGTTAGGTACTTTTGTACTTAGGAGCGCAACTAGAATGTGATTTGGAGGTCCGTAATAGACTTAGGCTTGAATTGATGAAAGTTAGAATTTTGGTGGTTTTGGTCGGGCGTGGAAATTTTGATATCGATCCCGGAATGGAGTTCCAAAAGTGGGAGTAGGTTCGTAGTGTCATTTTTGACATATGTGTAAAATTTGAAGTCATTCGCACGAGGTTTGAGATGTTTCGGTGTCGTTTGTAGAATTTAGAAATTTCAAAGTTCTTTAAGCCTGAATCCGTGCTTAATTCGTGTTTTGATGTTGTTCGATGTGGTTTGAAGGCTCGACTAAGTTTGTATGGTGTTTTAGGATTGGTTGGTATGTTTGATTGAGGTCCCGGGGGCCTCGGGTGAGTTTCGGTTGCTTAATGGATGAAATATGGACTTAGGAAAGTTGCTGAAGAACTTTTGGTTTCCGGTGTTTCGCACCTACGGAGGGGAGATCACAGGTGAAGACTCACACGTGCAGAATATCAGGTGCAGAAGTGGATTGGGAAGGAATGTACAGGGGTCACAGGTGCGAGGGAATCACCGCATCTGCGATGCCCGCAAATGCGCTACAGGACCCGCAGAAGCGGACATGGGCCCGCAGGTGCGCATGCGCAGGTGTGGCCATTTGCTCGTATATGTGAACCCAGTATTATAAGTCGATTCCGCACCTGTGATGGAAATTTCTCAGGTGCGATGAATTTTCCGCAGATGCAGAATAACTGGGTAGAAAAGAGGCAGAATCGAGGGTTGATGTTCATATTCATAAAATTCAATTTTGAGCTCGGGAGAAGGCGGTGTTTTGAGGGTTATGAAGAGGGAAACATTAGGTAACGATTCCTAATCCTATTTTTATCACATTTCATTAATCTATTATTATTTTCTTCATTTAATCAAGGAATTTGAGTGAGAAAGTGGGAAATTGGGGGAAAAGTTCCCCAATCGAATTTCTCAGTTTTGAGTGGGATTTAGGCGTCAGATTTGGATGATTTTTGTATGAGTGAACTTGTGAGTAAATGGGTGTTCTTAATTTGTAACTTTAACCCGACTCTGCGACGTGGGCCCGGGGAGGCATTTTCGAGTTTTCTTATTTCCTTGACTTAGCCTTGATTTCATTAGCTAGATTAGTCACTTGTAGCTATATTTACGTTATGTAATTGATTTGATTAGATTTGGGCCACTCGGAGTTGGATACTCATGGCAAGAGCGTGATTTCGGATTCATTTGAGCTTGGTTCAAGGTAACTGTCTTGCCTAACCTTGTGTGGGGGAACTTTCCCTTAGGATTTTGGTACTGTTTGATATATGAGCGCCGTGTACGTGAGGTGACAAGTACGTACACTGGCTATTTTTTGTAAAATTCTATTTTACACTAAATCATAATCTGTTTTCTTCTCGGTTGAACTACACTAGCATATGTGACTACCTTGTTTAGATTAGAGAAGCATGCCTATGTGTTTTGACTATCTAATTGAAATATGTGCAACATGTTTAGTGAAATTCCTTGTTTCCTTGGTTTAAATTGTAGGTTTCTTGCTGTAACTGTTGTGTTTTATTGGTTGAGCTGCATATTTACTTTTTAACTAGGGAACGGTATTCTGGGAGATACCCATGTACTGTATATTTACTTTGGGACTATGGAACGGTATTCCGGGAGACCCCCCAGCACTGCATATTTACTTTGGGACTACAGAACAGTATTCTGGGAGATCCCCCTGTACTGTATATTTACTTTGGGACTACTGAACAGTATTCCGGAAGATCCCCCAACACTGCATATTTACGTTTGGGACTACGGTACGGTATCCCGAGAGATCTCCTGTTTCTATTACTGTATTCTAAGTTTTTGGCTTTAATTGAACTCTATTCCTGTTAGATTCCGTATTTACTTTACTGTAATATTTCTTTCTGTCTTATTTCATTATATTTATACAAGTAGGTCCTTGACCTGACCTCGTCACTACTCGACCGAGGTTAGGCTTGGCACTTACTGGGTACCATTATGGTGTACTCACACTCTTTCCTGCACATTTTTTAGTGTGCAGACCCAGGTACCTCTAATCCGCCTCAGATTAGTCCAGCAGCAGTAGCCACCATAGACTTCAAGGTATATTTGCATGTGTCCGCAGATCCTCGGAGTCTCCCTCTATATTTTACTTTGTTTCCCTCTTGTACTTCGTAGACTCCTTGTATAGCAGACTGTAGATAGATTTTGTAGAGTTTGTGACTCATGGTTCCAGGTTTTGGGAAGTGTTGTGTATAAATTGGGAAATTGATTTTACTTGTATATGTCGAGCGGCATTTTACCTTTATATAGCCAGTTTTGATGCTTAGTTGTTTCCATTATTTTCTATTATTTCAATCTTAATAGGCTTACCTAGTCGTAGTGACTAGGTGCCTTCACGACGTCTTTCGGATCGGGAAAAATGGGTCGTGACAGGATTAAGTGGACCGGGGATAATACAATTTAAAAATATATATGGACTAGTCATAGAAAACTCAAGTGGTAGATTATAAGGTGTAAGAAAGACATGCCACCGTGAATATGGTGTCGCAGATATAGAAAAAGGTGTGAAGTCATCCGCACACAAACCTAACTGAATGTTCCTTGCTTCACTAGCATAATCTGGATATGTTCTATCAAAGTGCTTCCAAGCTTCTCCATCTGAAGGATGACACATAACACCAAGTGGTCTTCTATTTTCAAAGTGTCATCTCATATGAGGAGCAGAACTCATCGATGCATATAACCTCCTTAACCTAGGTATAAGAGGTAAATAATGCATCGCCTTTACAGTGCCCATATTCCCGGTGGAAAGCCTCTTGAAACGAGGCTTTTCGCAAAATTTAAAACTTTCTAAATTTGCATCATCTTTATAATATAACATGTAACCATCTTCACAACAATCAATTCTCATTGGCGAAAGTCCTAACTTAGAAATCAATCTCTTTGCCTTGTAGAAATCACCATGTAAGTTGATATTTGGCTCAACTGGTTCACTCACAAGGTCAATGAAATAGTCCATGGCCACTTGAGAAATATTCCAATTCGATTTGATACTTAGTAAACTGCAACAGACAGCTCAGAGTGCAGACTTCCTTCACGTAGTGGACGACTAGCTTCCTCTAGCTGTTCATAAACACGTTTTGCATCATCATTAGGAGTTTGTTCAACATTTTCATTGGGCTCACCCACGAAGTGTATCCCAAAAGCATCCGCAACCATATCCTGAATTCTGGAATCATGATTTGTATTCTCCACCGACCTACTACTTTCACCAACAAGCATGTTATGAAATATTCCACGACTACCATCGATCTCTCCATGATTAGTCCACACAAAGTAATTCTCTATAAACCCCTTCCTATAAAGATGAAGCTTAACTTCCTCCAATATTTTAAACTTCACACAATCGCACATGACACAAGGGCACCTAATTTACTCCCTCAATTTGATATGGTGAAAGTGACATTGCATGTCCAATAAAGTCATCAACCCCTTCTACGAAATCCTCCCGCAATCCCCACCGATTAGGATAGTTCCTATCATACATCCAAGTACGATGTTTCATCTATACAAATAAAACAAGAACAAATTAATTTATTCTACAAAATTAATTAAATCTTTTTTAGTTAATTGATATATTTAATTTTTCCTAATTATACCAAAATTAAATTATAGTAAATATAATTAATTATAAACTATAAGTTCAATTCATATCCTAAGAGTTTAAACATAAACTAAAAGTTCAATTTATATCCTAAAAGTTCAATTCATATCCAAAAAGTTAAATTCATATCCTAAAAGTTCAACTCATACCCTAAAAGTTCAAATCACAAGAACAAATCCTAAAAACTCAATTCAATTCATATCCTAAGAGTTTATACATAAACTAAAAGTTCAATTTATATCCTAAAAGTTAAATTCATATCCAAAAAGTTTAATTCATATCCTAAAAGTTCAATTCACAAGAACAAATCCTATAAACTCAATTCAATTCATATCCTAAGAGTTTAAACATGAATCAAAAGTTCAATTTATATCCTAAAATTTCAATTCATATCCAAAAAGTTCAATCCATATCCTAAAAGTTCAAACCCTAAAAGTTCAATTCACAAGAACAAATCCTAAAAACTCAATTCAATTCATATCCTAAGAGTTTAAACATAAACTAAAAGTTCAATTTATATCCTAAAAGTTAAATTCATATCCAAAAAGTTAAATTCATATCCTAAAAGTTCAACCCATACCCTAAAAGTTCAATTCACAAGAACAAATCCTAAAAACTCAATTCAATTCATATCCTAAGAGTTTAAACATAAACTAAAAGTTCAATTTATATCCTAAAAGTTAAATTCATATCCAAAAAGTTAAATTCATATCCTAAAAGTTCAACCCATACCCTAAAAGTTCAATTCACAAGAACAAATCCTAAAAACTCAATTCAATTCATATCCTAAGAGTTTAAATATAAACTAAAAGTTCAATTTATATCCTAAAAGTTAAATTCATATCCAAAAAGTTCAATTCATAACCTAAAAGTTCAACTCATACCCTAAAAGTTCAATTCACAAGAACGAATCCTAAATACTCAATTCAATTTATATCCTATGAGTTTAAACATAAACTAAAAGTTCAATTTATATCATAAAAGTTAAATTCATATCCAAAAAGTTTAATTCATATCCTAAAAGTTAAACCCATACCTTAAAAGTTTAATTCACAATAACAAATCCTAAAACCTCAATTCAATTCATATCCTAAGAGTTTAAACATAAATTAAAAGTTCAATTTATATCCTAAAAGTTCAATTCATATCCACAAAGTTCAATTCATATCCTAAAATTTCAACCCATACCCTAAAAGTTCAATTCACAAGAAGAAATCCTAAAAACTCAATTCAATTCATATCCTAAGAGTTTAAACTAAAATTTCAATTTATATCCTAAAAGTTAAATTGTCACGACCTAATTTACCCTCTGAAAGGTATCGTGACGGCACCTAGTCTCTATGACTAGGTAAGCCTAAGATTTTCGGAAATGACAGAATCAATAAAATAAGGACAGAAAAGAACTCAAGTAGATATAACGTAGCTGCTCAGCATATACATTTTTACTTCCCAAAACCCCGAATGTCACCATAGTCACAAGCTCTGTACTAAATGTAGCTCTATACAATGAAACATCAGAATAATATACAAGTCTTCTATGCCTATACTAGAGTAGAAGGGGACTCGTGGGATTCTGCGGACGCGGAAGAATTACCTCGTGGTCTCCTGACTGCTGATAGGATGACTCCTAGCCACGATACTGGGTGCTGGTACCTGGATCTGCACATGGGGAAAACATGCGCAGGAAAGGGCGTGAGTACTCCACATTCGGCACTCTGTAAGTGCCAAGCCTAAACCTAGTCAAGTAGTGACGAGGTCAGGTTGAGGCCCTACTGAGTTTGTAAAACAAGTCAATATACAATTTAAAACCGTGAAAGATAGATAAGAAACGATAAACATGATTAATGCAAATAGAAGATTTAATAGCATAAAGAGAGCCCTCGGCTCAGCACAACATATATCTCAACAGTAAATGTGCGACGCAGTACACGGGGAAAGCTCTCGGATCTCAGTCCGTAGTCCCCATTTAAATATGCTATGCAGTACAGGGGGAAAGCTCCCGGATCTCTGTTCGTAGTCCTAATTTAAATATGCATTTCAGTACAGGGGGAAAGCTCCCGGATCACGGTCCGTAGTCCCAATTTAAATATGAAATGCAGTTCAGGGGGAAAGCTCCTGGATCTCGGTCCGTAGTCCCAATTTAAATATGCAAAGAAGAAGTATGTCAATTATGGCTTAATTAAACAGTCCAGGAAAAAAAACAGGTAATAATAGAGTAAAACTACTTAAGCATGATGTGACTAGTAACAAATAAGAGGAAATCAAGTCAGAACAGGTAGGCATGCTTACTCTTAGGCTATCTACTCAATTAAGATAGGAAACAGTAATATATGAATGAAAATGAGCGATTTCACGGGAGTAAAAATAGGATTTTAGCAACAATGACCCGTGTACACACTCGTTACCTCACGTACACGGCGTCCATGTAAAAAAAATCGGTATAAAATTCTAAGGGAAAGTCCCCAACAAAGAATTAGGCAAGCCACTTACCTTGACTGCGCTAATCAACTCAATACCACGCTCTTGCCACGAGTATCTGACTACGGGTGGCCCAAATCTATTCAAATCGATTGCATGGTGTAATATCACTTCAAAGGAACAAAATAGCTAATTATTTATAGGCTAATACACGAAATAAGGAAATTCGCCCAAAAAGTCCCCCGGGCCCACGTCTCGAAATCAGGTAAAATTTATATTTCCCAAACACCCATTCGCTCATGAACCCACTCGAACAAGAATCAACAAAATCCGACGTCTAAATCTCCCTAAATCCTCAGATTTTTACTTGGGAAAACTTCATCCAATTTCATTGATTAGATTGAGGAAAATGATAGAGATTAACGATATATAAAGGGATTAGGGTAAGAAAACTTTACCTATGATCCTCCTCTTCAAATCCCACTGAAAATCGTCAAGTTCCAAGCTCACAATCGATTTTGGAATTATGAAATTCAAACCCTCGAATTTTTAGTATAAACTTCCCAGACATTTCGCACCTGCGACACTGGGATCACACTTGCGGAAATACCATCGCAGGTGCGGAAATTCATATAATGGCCAGGGGTCGCACCTGCGACACCCCCTTTACACCTGCGTGCCCGCACCTGCGGAAATACCATCGCGGATGTGGAAATTCATATAATGGCCTGGGGTCGCACCTGTGGCACCCCCTTCGCACCTGCGTGCCCGCAGCTACGGAAATACCTTCGCAGGTGCAGAAATATATATAATGGCCTGGGGTCGCACCTGCAGCATCCCCTTCGCACCTGCGTGTCCGCACCTGCAGAAATACTATCGCAGGTGCGAGACACCGGAACCAGAATGGTTCAGCTGTTTCTCAACTCCTCAAACTCACCCGTTGGGCATCCGAAACAACCCCGAGGCTGCCGGGACCTCAACCAAACCTACCAACCAACCCTAGTACCTTGTTCAAACTTTGCCGAGCCTTAAAAACACATCTCATAACATCAAAATAATCAATTATGCATAGATTCAAGCCTAAGAAATTAGAAATTTCTATAATTCACATCTGATGCCGAAACACGTCTAAACTCATCCCGAATGACCTCAAATTTTGCACACATGTCAAAAATGACATAACGGACCTGTTCTCTCTTTCGGAATTCCATTCTGAGTCCGATATCAAAATCTCACCTATCCACCGAAATCGTCGAAATTCTAACTTTCGCCAATTCAAACCTAAATCCACAACCGACCTCAAAAACACATTTTGAACACGCTCCTAACCTCGAAATCACCCAATGGAGCTAACGGAGCTGACAGAATTCAGTTTTGGATCCGTCTTCACATAGTTGTAGCTACGGCTAGATTTCTAAAGCTTAATTCCACATTTATGGACTATGTGTCGAAAATCACCCCGGATTTCATCACTCAACGCTCCGACAAGTTCCAATAACATAAATAGACATGGGAGAAGCGGTTAATGGGGGATCGGGGCGCTAATTCTTAAAATGACCGACCGGGTTGTTACATCCTCCCCCTCTTAAGAAAATCGTTCGTCTTCGAACGAGCATAGAAACATATCTGAAGCTGGGAAAAGATGAGGGTACTGACTCCGCATATCCTGCTCGGTCTCCCAAGTTGCCTCCTCAGCTAGCTGACCCCTCCACTGAACCTTTACTAACGCAATATCCTTTGACCTGAGCTTTCTGACCTGCCTGTCGAATATAGCCACAGGCTCCTCAATATATGATAGATCCTTATCCATTTAGACTGAGCTGAAATCCAAGACATGAGTTGGGTCACCGTGATACTTCCGGAGCATGGAGACGTGGAACACCGGATGAACCCCTGCTAGGCTGGGAGGCAGGGCTAGCTCATAAGCAACCTCCCAAACACGTTGCAACACCTCAAAAGGGCCAATAAATCTTGTACTCAGCTTTCCTTTCTTCCCAACATCATGACGCCCTTCATAGGCGATACCCGAAGCAAAACCCGATCATCAGCCATAAATGCCAAGTCACGAACCATCCGGTCCGCATAGCTCTTCTGCCTGGACTGAGCTGTGCGAAGTATCTCCTGAATCACCTTCACCTTGTCCAGGGCATCCTGAACAAAATCTGTACCCAATAATCGGGCCTCGACCGGCTCAAACCATCCCACAGGAGACCTGCACCGCCTACCATACAAAGCCTCATACGGCGCCATCTGAATACTGGACTGGTAGCTGTTGTTATAAGCAAACTCTGCAAGAGGCAAGTATCAATCCCATGAGCCTCCAAAATCCATCACACAGGCACTGAGCATATCCTCGAGAATCTGAATTGTGCGCTCGGACTGCCTATATGTCTGAAGGTGAAAAGTTGTGCTCAACTCTACTCTGGTGCCTAAGTCATGTTGAACGGCTCTCCAGAACCGTGAGCTGAAATGTGTACCTCTGTAAGAAATGATAGATACTGGAATACCGTGGAGGCGAACAATCTCTCTGATATAAACCTCAGCCAACCTCTCCGATGAATATGTAGTCAGTACTTTGAATGAAATGGGCTGATTTGTTCAGCCGATCCACAATCACCCAAATAGCATCATGCTTCCTTAAAGTCCGAGGAAGTCCAACCACAAAGTCCATGGTGATCCGCTCCCACTTCCATTATGGAAGCTCAATCTGCTGAAGTAACCCTCCCGGTCTCTGATGCTCACATTTGACTTGATGATAGTTGAGACACTTGGCTACAAACTCCACTATATCCTTCTTCATTCTTCGCCACCAATAGTGCTATCTCAGATCCGGGTACATCTTCGGGGTACCCGGACGGATGGAATACCGCGAACTATGGGCCTCCTCAAGAATCAACTCCCGAAGCCCATCCACGTTGGGCACACAGATATGGCCCTGCATCCTCATCACCCCGTCATCTCCTATGGTCACATCCCTAGCATCACTTCGCTGGACTCTATTCTGAAGAACCAAAAGGTGGGGATCATCATACTGGCGCTCTCTGATACGGTCATGAAGGGAAGATCGAGCAACCATACAAGCTAATACCCGGCAAGGCTCAGAAAGATCCAATCTCACGAACTGACTAGCAAAGGATTGAACATCTAAGGCTAGAGGCCTCTCAGCTGCATGAAGGTATGCCAAACTCCTGAAACTCTCCGCCGGGAAACTCAAAGCGTCGGCCACCACATTGGCCTTCCCCGGGTGGTATAATATAGTGATGTCATAGTCTTTTAGCAACTCCAACCACCTACGCTGGCGCAAATTTATATCCTTCTGCCTAAATATGTGCTGCAAACTCCGGTGATCCGTGAATATCTCACAGGGAACACCATATAAATAATGATGCCATATCTTCAGGGCATGAACAATCACTGCCAACTCGAGATCATGAACATGGTAGTTTTTCCCATGGACTTTCAAATGTCTGGACACGTAGGCAATCACCCTACCGTCTTGCATCAACACTGCTCCCAAGCCAATCCTCGAAGCATCACAATAAACTGTATGGGATCAGGAACCGGTAGGAAAAACCAACACAGGAGTTGTAGTCAAGGTTGTCTTGAGCTTCTGAAAGCTCTTCTCACACTCCTTAGTCCATATAAAAGATTCACCCTTCTGGGTCAGTCTGGTCATAGGGGTTGAAATGGATGAAAATCCCTCCACAAAACGGCGATAATACCCAGCCAAACTGAGGAAACTACGGATTTCAATAGTTGAGGACGGTCTGGGCCAATTCTATGCCGCCTCCACCTTCTTCGGATCTACCTTGATCCCATCTGAAGACACCACACGACCTAGGAATGCCACAAAATCAAGCATAAATTCACACTTAAAAAACATGGCATATAAATTCTTCTCCCTCAATGTCTGAAGAATGGTCCTCAAGTGCTGCTCATGGTCCTCCTGGGACCTAGAATATACCAGAATGTCATCAATGAACACAATGATGAAAGTATCAAGATAAGGCCAAAATATGTTGTGCATCAGGTGCATAAAGGCTGCTCGGGAATTGGTCAGCCCAAATGACATATCAAGGAACTCATAGTGGCCATATCTGGTCCTAAAGGCAGTCTTCGGGATATCCGGTTCCCGAATCTTCAACTGGTGATAACCGGAATGTAGATCAATCTTGGAGAACACCCTAGCACCCTGTAACTGGTCAAATAGATCATCAATGTGAGGCAATGGATACTTGTTCTTCATTGTCACCTTATTTAGCTGCTGGTAGTCAATACACATACGCATCGAGCCATCCTTTTTCTTCACAAATAATACCGGAGCGCCCCAAGGTGATACATTGGGATTGATGAATCCCTTCTTTAGCAACTCATGTAACTGCTCCTTCAACTCCTTCAACTCAGGAGGAGCCATGCGATAAGGAGGAATGGAAATGGGCTGAGTGCCCGGAAACAAGTCAATGCCGAAATCAATGTCCCTACCGGGTGGCATGCCTGGAAGATCAACTGGAAATACATCAGAATAGTCCCTGACAACTGGGACTGACTCAACTGTAGGGGTCTCCGCACTAACATCTCTCACATAAGCCAAATATGCATCACACACCTTTTCAACCATCCATTGTGCTTTAAGAAAAGAAATGACACGGCGGGGAGTGTACTCCAAGGAACCTCTCCACTCTAACCTCGAAAATCCTGGCATAGCCAGGATCATCATCTTGGCGTGACAATCAAGAATAGCATAATAGGGCGACAGCCAGTCCATACCCAATATAACATCGAAATCTACCATAGTGAGTAGTAGTAAATCAGCTATGGTCTCAAAACTAATGATAGCACTCAAACATGACCGACATACGCGGTCCACAACAAGAGAATCTCCAATCGGAATAGAAACATAAATAGGGGAACTCAAGGAATCCCGGGCTATCCCTAGATGGGTGGAAAAATAGAAAGACACATATGAATATCTAGAGTCTGGGTCAAATAATACTGATGCATACTTATTACAAACGAGAACAATACATGTAATGACTGAATCTGAAGTAATGGTCTCGGACCGGGCCAAAAGAGTATAGTACCTGGCCTGGCCTCCCCTTCTAAGGTGACCTCGACCTCCACCTCGAGCTGCCTGAGGTGGTGGGGTAGCCGCTGCGGCTGGAATAATAGTTGGAGGACCTGGTGGAAGACGTGGAGCTTGATAAATCTGAGGGGGTGCAGCCTGATAAGTCTGGGGTGGTGCGCCTCTCCTCGCTCTAGGGCAATCTCTGATCATATGATGAGGGTCACCACACTCAAAGCAACCCCTCGGAGGATGTGGTGGCTGCAGCTGACTCTAAATTGGCCTGCTGGCCTGTGATAGCCCCTCGAGCAGGAGGCACCTGAGATACTGGTGGTGGATAATAAGGCTCCTAAGGTCTAAGAGGAGCTGGAATACCGCTGGCTGCTAGGATATTTGAATGAAAAGTGCCACTCAGAAAACCCCTACAATAGCGTGTTGCTGGTGCAGGGGCTCCTGAAAAATGGCCAGTCTCTCGAGACCTCTTGGCCTCTCTCCTACCTGTCCCGGGCTAACATAGTCTCAATCCTCCGGGCAATAATCATGGCCTGCTGGTAAGTAATTTCGGTCTCCAACTCTCTGGCCATGCTAGTCCGAATACTGGGGTAGAGCCCCTCAATAAAGCACCGAACCCTCTCTCTGACAGTGACAACCAAAGCTGGTGCATGGCGAGCCAAATCGCTGAAACAGACTGCATACTCTGACACAGTCATGGCACCCCGACGTAGCTGCTTAAACTCCGCACGCCAAGCATCCCTGAAGCTCTGAGGGACAAACTCAAGTAAGAACATCTCGGAAAACTGAGCCCAAGTAAGTGAAGTTGCCTCATCCAGGCTACTAAGCTTAAAAGCACGCCACCACTGATAAGCTTCTCCCTCAGCTGGAAAGCAGTAAAAGAAACCCCGCTCATCTCCACAATACTCATAGTGCGGAGAATGCGATGACACCCCTCAAGAAAACCCAGAGCGTCATCCGAAGCTAGTCCGTTGAACTCAGGTGGGTGGTACTTCTTGTACCTCTCAAGTCGGAGCTGTTTTGCCTCATGAACAACTATCCTAGTCTCATGCTGAGCTGGAACTGCTGGGGGCATAGGAATATACTCTGCAACCTGCCCAATATTTACCCTCTACTCAGGAGTACGGGTCGGGGGAGTCTGTGTCCCTCCTCCGGCCTGGGATGTAGCTGGAGCTATCGGGAGTAGACCCGCTTGAGACAGAGTACTGAAGCCACTCAAGAACTGGGCCATTGTCTCCTGGAGGTCTGGAGTAACAGTAGGGACCTCATCTACTCCTCCAACTGTAGCTTCTGGGGGCTCCTTTGCCTCTACTCTAGCCGCTACTCGAGCTGCACCGCATGCTCATCTCCTGGCCCGGCCCCTGCCTCTGGTCGCTCTGACTGGGGGCTCGGGTGCCTGGTCATCAATACGTCTGGTACGGGTACGAACCATCTACAAGAAAGAATAGAATAGAGTTTAACAATTTGATGACAAGAACTAGCACGATAAGGAATTCCAAAGAGTTTGATTGTTCTTAACAGTTACATAGCCTCCCGAAGATAGATACAGACGTCTCCGCACCGATTCGCGAGACTCTAATAAACCAGCTTGTGACTTGTGACTCCTATGAACCTAGACGCTCTGATACCAACTTGTCACGACCTAATTTATCCTCCGAAAGGTATCGTGACAGCACCTAGTCTCTATGACTAGGTAAGCCTAAGATTTGCGGAAATGACAGAATCAATAAAATAAGGACAGAAAAGAGCTCAAGTAGATATAACATAGCTGCTCCGCATATACATTTTTACTTCCAAAAACCCGGAATGTCACCATAGTCACAAGCTCTGTACTAAATGTAGCTCTATACAATGAAACAATGGAAAAATATACAAGTCTTCTATGCCTATACTAGAGTAGAAGGGGACTCGTGGGATTCTGCGGATGCGACAGAATTACTTCGCGGTCTCCTGGCTGCTGATAGGACGACTCCTAGCCACGATACTGGGTGCTGGTACCTGGATCTGCACATGGGGAAAACATGCGCTGGAAAGGGCGTGAGTACTCCACATTCGGTACTCTGTAAGTGCCAAGCCTAACCCCAGTCAAGTAGTGACGAGGTCAGGTTGAGGCCCTACTGAGTTTGTAAAACAAGTCAATATACAATTTAAAACAGTGAAAGGTAGATAAGCAATGATAAATAGGATTAATGCAAACGGAATATTTAATAACATAAAGAGATCCCTCGGCTCAACACATCATATATCTCAACAGTAAATGTGCGATGCAGAACAGGGGGAAAGCTCTCGGATCTCAGTCCGTAGTCCCAATTAAATGTGCTATGCAGTACAGGGGGAAAGCTCCCGGATCTCTGACCGTAGTCCCAATTTAAGTATGCATTTCAGTATAAGGGAAAACTCCCGGATCTCGGTCCGTAGTCCCAATTTAAATATGAAATCCAGTACAGGGGGAAAGCTCCCGGATCTCGGTCCGTAGTCCCAATTTAAATATGCAAAGTAGAAGTATGACAATTATGGCTTAATTAAACAGTCCAGGAAAAACAACAGGTAAGAATAGAGTAAAACTACCTAAGCATGATGTGACTAGTAACAAATAAGAGGAAATCAAGTCAGAACAGGTAGGCATGCTTACTCTTAGGCTATCTACTCAATTAAGATAGGAAACATTAATATATGAATGAAAATGAGTGATTTCATGGGAGTAAAAAAGGGATTTTAGCAACAATGACACATGTACGCACTCGTCACCTCACGTACATGGCGTCCACGTAACAAAAATCAGTACAAAATGCCTGAGGGAAAGTCCGCAACACAGAATTAGGCAAGCCACTTACCTTGACTGTGCTAATCAACTCAATACCACGCTGTTGCCACGAATATCTGACTCCAGGTGGACCAAATCTTTTCAAATTGATTGCATGGTGTAAATATCACTTCAAGGGAACAAAATATCTAATTATTTATAAGCTAATACGCGAAATTAAGAAAATTTGCCCAAAAAGTCCCCCGGGCCCACGTCTCGGAATCAGGTAAAATTTATATTTCCCGAACACACATTCGCTCATGAACCCACTCAAACAAGAATCAACAAAATCCGACGTCTAAATCTCCCTAAATCCTCAAATTTCTACTTGCATGGTGTAAATATCACTTCAAGGGAATAAAATAGCTAATTATTTATAAGCTAATACGCGAAATTAAGAAATTTGCCCAAAAAGTACCCCAAGCCCACGTCTCAGAATTGGGTAAAATTTATATTTCCCGAACACCCATTTGCTCATGAACCCACTCGAACAAGAATCAACAAAATCCGACGTCTAAATCTCCCTAAATCCTCAGATTTCTACTTGGGAAAATTTCATCCCATTTCCATGGGTTTTCATCCAATTTCATTTATTAGATTTAGGAAAATGATAGAGATTAATGATATATAAAGGGATTAAGGTTAGAAAACTTTACCTATGATCCTCCTCTTCAAATCCCACTGAAAATCGCCAAGTTCCGAGCTCACAATCAATTTTGGAATTATGAAATTCAAACACTCAAAATTTTGGTATAAACTGCCCAGACATTTCGTACATGAGATACTGGGATCGCACCTGCGGTGCCGCACCTGCGGTGCCGCACCTGCGGAAATACCATCGCAGGTGCGGAAATTCATATAATGGCCTAGGGTCGCACCTGCGGCACCCCCTTCGCACCTGCGTGCCCGCACCTGTGGAAATACCATCGTAGGTGCGAAAATTCATATAATGGCCTGGGGTCGCACCTGCGGCACCCCTTTCTCACCTACGTGTCCGCACATGCGAAAATACCATCACAGGTGCGAGACACCAGAACCAGAATGGTTCAACTATTTGTCAACTCCTCAAACTCACCCGTTGAGCATCTGAAACAACCCCGAGGCCCAGGGACCTCAACCAAACCTACCAACTGACCCTAGAACCTTGTTCAAACTTGGTCGAGCCTTAATAACACATCTTGTAACATCAAAATCATCAATTATGCATAGATTCAAGCCTAAGAACTTAGGAAATTTCTAGAATTCACATCCGATGCCGAAACGCGTCTAAACTCATTCGAATGACCTCAAATTTTGCACACATGTCATAAATGACAATATGGATCTGATGTCACTTTCGGAATTCCATTCCGAGTCCCCTATCAAAATCTCAACTATCGGCCGAAATCGTCGAAATTCTAACTTTCGCCAATTCAAGCCTAAATCCACAACTGACCTCGAAAACACATTTCGAACACGCTCCTAACCCCGAAATCACCCAAAATGGATTTGACGGAATTCCATTCCGGATCCGTCTTTATACAGCTCTAGCTACGGCCAGATTTCTAAAGCTAAATTCCACATTTATGGACTATGTGTCCAAAATCACCCCGGATTTCATCACTCAACGCTCCGTAAAGTTCCAATAACATAAATAGACATGGGAGAAGCGGTTAATGGGGTATTGGGGCGCTAATTTTTAAAACTACCGACCGGGTCGTTACATAAATTCATATCCAAAAAGTTCAATTCATGTCCTAAAAGTTAAACTCATACCCTAAAAGTACAATTCACAACAACAAATCCTAAAAACTAAATTCAATTTATATCCTAAGAGTTTAAACATAAATTAAAAGTTTAATTTATATCCTAATAGTTAAATTCATATCCAAAAAGTTCAACTCATATCCTAAAAGTTCAACCCATACCCTAAAAGTTCAATTCACAAGAACAAATCCTAAAAACTTAATTCAATTAATATCCTAAGAATTTAAACATAAACTAAAAGTTCAATTGTAACGACCCGACCAGTCGTTTCGAGCTCTAGTGCGTCGTTCAGCGCTTTGAAGTCGTGAATAGCTTCGTTTCAGGTATTATGATTCGTGGGCGCGGTCGGAATTGAATTTTAGGAAGTTTAGAATTGATTCGGAAAGAAAATTCTCACTTCAGAAGCCTTGAGTTGAAGAAATCAACTAAGATTGGAATTTTGAATAAACGACCTCTGAATAAGGATTTAAAGGTTCCTGCAGGTTCGTGTAATGATTTCAGACCTGGGCGTATGTCCGAATCGGGTTTTCGATAACCAAGGAGCGTTTCGGCGTATATTACGAAAGTTAGCATTTTAGAAGAATTTAATAAATTTGGGCTTGAAGTGCATTTCAGTGTTATTGATGTTTGTTTGGGATTCTGAGTCTAGGAATAGCTTCGTACTATGATTCTAGAGTTGGGAGCGCGATCGAAAGTGAATTTGGATGTCCGTAGGTCATTTTGAAGTCATTTGAATTTGACCGAAAGTGGAAGTTTTGATATCGATGTCGGAATGCAATTCTGGAAGTTGGAGCAGGTCCGTAATGTTGAGTATGACTTGTGAGCAAAATTTGAGGTCAATCGGACGTGATTTGATAGATTTCGACATTTGATGTAAAAGATGGAAAATTCTAAGTTCATAAAGTTGGGAATTGGGTGTGATTCGTGGTTTCGATGTTGTTTGATGTAATTTGAGGCCTCGAGCAAGTCCGCATTATGTTTTGGAACAGGTTGATATAATTTGACGGGGTCTCGGGGGCCTCGGGTAGATTCCGGGTAGTTAACAAATCAATGTTGAAGTTGAAGAAGGCTAAAGGTTGCAGTCATCTGGTGTAACCGCACCTACGAGGCTTTGACCGCAGGTGCGGAGCCGGGGGTGCAGCTAAGGGCGCCGCAGGTGCGAGTTTTGGGATGGAGCTGAGGAGGCCCCAGGTGTGGAAGATTGGTCGCACCTGCTGAAGCGTAGGTGCGAAGAAGGGACCGCAGAAGCGAGAGATGCTGGGTTGAGTCAGAGCCGCACCTGCGATGGAATTTCCGCAGGTGCGGAGCCACAGGAGCGGCTATTGGACCTCAGGCGCGAAGGGAGGCCTGGGCAGAATGTTTTAAAGTAGGGTTTTTGTCATTTGTCACCCATTTTTCATTTTACATGGGCGATTTTGGAGAGAATTTCAAGGGGGATTTTCGTCAGGCTACAAGGTAAGTAAATTCCTCCCGTTTGTAAGATAAATACAAGATTATATGCATGGATTAGGCATGGAAATTGGTAGGAATTTGGGAAATTATTGAAGAAACCTAGAAAATGTAAATTTGGAATTTAGCCACGAATTTTAGTATGGAATGTAGAGTAAATTGTATGATTGAACAAGTAGGGCTATGGGTAGAATGTATCTTCGAGAATTTCAGATTTCCAGGCACGTGGGCCCGAAGGTATTTTGGTCATTTCTCCGAGAGGGGTTGGGAAAGTATATAATTTGAATTGTTGTGAGTACTAGGATGAATTTTCATTGCTTTGCCGTTATATGGTAGTTTCGGAGCGTTGTGCGTCCGTTGGAGTCATCGGAAGGGCTTGGGAGCCGGTATTAGAATTTCGGAGCGAGGTAAGTCTCCTTTCTAACTTTATGAGGGGGAATCGTCCCCCTAGGACCCACTAGCATGCCTTACGTGTTGTACTTGTAATCCTGCATGTAACATTAAAGTGCTAATATAATCGAAATCGTAATTGAATATCTAAAAGAAGAATAGAGTTCATTTTGTTAATCTTCTCGAAAAGGGAATTGATTCCTCTGTGGATATTTGTGTACCTGGACTGGGTTGTATTATGGAATATCATTAAACTTGACAAATGAGTTTCAAAACAAAGATTTAAAATCTATATTTCATGTTCCATTAAGAAGAATTTTACCACTTTCTTGTGAAAAACTATTTTCTTGATAAAAATACGGGTTTAATATGTGAATATGTGTAACTTTGGGTGCCTGAGTCGCATGTATGATTTGCGAGCAGGATGACCCTGTATTTGTGTGTGTATTCATATGGGCACCTGAGTCGCAGGTATGATTCGCGAGCAAACTAGCCGTATTATTTTTATTCGTGTCGCATGATCGATTCGCGAGTGGGGCAGATAAATGCATCTATGCTTCGAGCCGTTCTACCCTT
The DNA here is from genome assembly GCA_005239525.1 of Nicotiana knightiana. Lineage (NCBI taxonomy): Eukaryota > Viridiplantae > Streptophyta > Magnoliopsida > Solanales > Solanaceae > Nicotiana > Nicotiana knightiana. The sequence goes on along the minus strand of ML386476.1, from coordinate 7,890 downwards.
CAGCAGTGCACAGTTTATTATTGTTGGTCCGCGACGTTCGACCCTCGGCATTGCTTGCACATGATATTTACTGCGTAATTGCTATGATTTTTTCCTGATTACTGGTCTGAAATATTAAATTATCAATTGAAATGACAGAAATTTAGAGTTATTAAAAAGGGATTTTTGAAGAAGTTGTTCCTTCCCGTCGATTAATGGTTATTTTATTAAATCACCCATGTTGATTAATTGTATTAATATGACGAAGATATAAAGTGTTAAACATGAACGGAGTTGAAAAATATTTAAATCTTATTTTAATAAATTTCCTATGATAATCATGCTTAGTGTCATACCTAAATATTCTAAATTAACCTTTAGTAAGTGTCTAATTTGACCTCTCGTCACTACCTCTCTTAGGTTAGGTGGGCGACTTACTGAGGTACACGTTGTTTTTGTACACATGCTACACTTGCGGTGCATTTTATTGCACAAATATCATAAAGATGTGGAGGATTCAGAGACTTAGGCGAGTTGCATCATCCGGAGGCGATCCGCAGCTGATAGAGTCTCCTTCGCACTCTACTTATTTTATTTTAAATTTCCTTGTCCAGTTGTATTTCGGACAGGCTTTTTAATGATTGTATAAATTCTTAGAAATTGCTCATGTACTAGTGACACCTGGTTCTGGGATATGTGTTGAGGTATATTTGTTAAAGTGTAATACTTAAACTACTATTTTACTTAACAGATTTCTATTTGGTTAAGATGTAATAAAGATCAAGGAAATATTTTAAACCGGAAATTATTTCGATTAATTAATGATTGGGTTGCCTGACAATGATGTCCGGCGCCATCACGACCTTGTGGATTTTGGGTCGTGACAACACGGTATTGGAGCGCTAGGTTCCCGTAGGTCGCACGAGTCATGAGCAAGTCTAGTAGAGTCTTGTGGATCGGTACGGAGACGTCTGTACTTATGTTATGTTCATTCCTACTCAATCTTACACGTCACGAAGCGCTTTCTATGAATCAGGGATTGGAGGAATTTAAATGGTGCTACGAATGTAATTCGAGATGCTTCTATGTATAATTGGTCGTGGCTGTTGTTATGGCCCTGCAAAAAGGGTAATATGTTGTTTCAGCTCAGAAGTTGTGTTTCTTGGAGCCTTAAGGCTATGCTCAGGTAGTGATGATCGTTGCGATTGGTTATCGTGTGATGTCGATATGATGATAGAATGATTGCCCGTATGTTGGGGATGATGAGTGGTTTGAAGGGAGGTCTTCTCAGAGTGTGATTTCTAGATTTCAGTATTCTAGTGCCGGAAGAGGAAAGGCATTTGGGTTATGAATGGTCCGGTTGGGGTTGATAAAGTAGTAAGACTTGGTGTCTGCAAGTGAGATGGGATATGCATATGTGACGTGTAGTCGTCGTCATTGATCGAATGGAATGTGCTAAGTTTGTCGGTGCTATGAGTCTTCGGTTGCGTGGGGTCAGAGTATTGAGAAGAAGTATTGAAGAAAGAGGTCGACACAGATCGTGAGGTGCGGTGGTTCAGTATCAGATAAGTGTTGATAATGAAGGTAGCTAGAGCATCATGATCTTCGGAGAGCTTGAAGTCGTGGTGATCTGCTGGTTTGGGAGCTACAGAGAATGGTCCTGAAGTGAGGCTAGGCGGTGGTTCCATCTCTAGGAGGCTAGGTTTAAGAAGCGGAAGTCGAGCAGTCACAAAGTGGGGGAGCGGCAGCATAGCTTGGAATTTGAAGATATTGTTGTGCATTTAATGGATGTCCATGAGGAGCGGACGGACTAGTAAAGTTGGTAAATGAAGCAGGGCGTAGAATGGGGTATTGAAGTCGCAGAGAGCGTGCATTTCATCGTCGTTGGGAGGCATCCGCGAGTGATTTCCACAGGTGGGTTATCTTCTGTGAATAGGTTAGCGATGGCGGGGTTGGCAGGTCTCTGTGAGGGGTTCTAGTGGCTAGTCGGTAGGAGGTAGAATATGTGAAGGATTCTAGAGAATTTTAGTATTTAGGGAGTGCTAGCAAGAGAATTTGGAAGAATTGGAAGGATTGGTTGAGCAAGATCGTGTTATCAAAGGAGAAAGGATCTCGACAGGGTCTAGAGTGGTGCAAGGAGTAGCTTCAGGCTAAGTGGGGGAGTTCCACCATCTGCAGTTGGGTTGTAGGGTTGTCTTCGTATAGGGTCGCGGATTATCAGAGTGTTGGCAAGTTATTTCAGCTAAGGGAAAGGAGTAAAATGGTGATTGTGCATGGAATTTGATGAATGTGTGCAAAAGTTGGCCCTGTCGGGCCAGGGTTAGGCTTTGGAAGATTCAGAATTTTGCTTAAGGCATAGGTGAGTCGTCAGGAGAGTGACGCGGTCGCGTGGTTCCTTCAAAGGGGTGTTCCTGTGCTAAGAGAGCCTTGGAATTGATTATATTCAGGACCAGTCAGAGTGGGTGACTCTCAATAGCGGTCCCAGTGGGTTCAAAATTTAAGAATGTGACGTTTAAGGGTTTTAGGCAGCAGTATGATCGAGAATCGAGCTTTTGCAGAGTAAATTCTGAGAAAAAAGAGGATGGTTGGGATGTTCTATGATATGTTTCAGCATGCAAGATAGTATTGGAGGAGTGAGAGGAATAAACTCCGAATTGTAGAAAGATTAGCAGAAGGGTATGAGACGGGTTGCGGGATTTAGGCAGCATAGTCTCGTGAATCAAGGCCACTCGGGATGAGTGAGGGTTGAGTTTGCTATGAGTGGAAGGAAGTAGCTATTATTCATGAGGCAAATTGAAGGTGATTAAAACCAAATAGATTGTTTAGCCATGGTTGAAATGGCACGTTTGCGGTAGTGATTAGTTCCTACGGTGTGATTAAGTTATGCATGTGGTTTGTGCCGGTGTGTGCGGGTCTTGTCGGTCGTCGTAATGAATTTCATGTGGGAGCATTTGAGTGTTATGGCCTGTCAGGTGTAGGCGGACCCCGGAAGGGTTATGGTGGTATAGAATACTACCTAAGGATTTGCATGTTGGGTGATAGTCGGAATTCACTCGTGTGTTGAGATGGTACTCTTGAATTGAGTTAAGGAAAAAGGTTTCTATATGATGAAGTGTTCACCCTATTGGTGGTTCAGGAGTTATGATGGAATTCTTGCGCTACCTCATGTTGGCATGTTAGGTGCAGAAGGCAGTATGTAACTGGGAGTAAGAATCGAGATTACGCTTCGGTGATGATAAGGATGTCATGAGCTCGGAAGAGCAAGGAAAAGTGATTTGAATGTTCAGAGTAAGCTGGTGTTACCTTCAGTGTCACCTGAGATGGATATTCGGTGGAAAAGGCTCTGTACCCTGGTTGTGGGTTTTCGATTTGTCTTACAGCGTAATATGGCCAGTGGTAGATGTGCAGATTTGTTTCCTTGTGTGGAAGGTCGTGAAAGTGTGACCGCAAAAAGATTGTATAGAGTGTGACATGTAGTCACTTGAGGAATTGAGGATTTGGACTGAGATTAAAGAAGTGCAATATTGCTTAATTGAGAATTTACGCCTGGAGAGCGTTCGGTTCAGTTGATTAAGGATTATGGGGTGTTTGTCCCGGTGATGATGGTTGTTCTCGTGTATTATGAGAGAAAGTGGGTTAATATGGACCCAGGTAAAAGCTAATAGCTTAGTTTGGTGCGTGCAAGGTGGCTCGATGTTTGTGGATGGATTCATGGAAAGGTATTAGAACATCAGGTGTTATTCCGTCTTCATCAAATTCATGTATTATTATAATTGTGCCGTGTGAGTTGTGAAACGGCTTTAATAATTTCCTATGTGTTGAGGTCCCGCATAGTGGGGATGTCATGTGAGCAGAATAGCTCTTGGGATCCAGAGTGTATATATATATCACACCTTAGTTGTGTTTGAGTTTTGTTGCATACGGCTTTATCAGTCTCGCCATGATGGTATTATGCACTTAGCGTGCTTGTGACCGATACTCAGTAATTTGTAATCCTATATTTATTTTCTTGCGTTATACTTCCTATTTTCTGATAAGAATTCATATTACTTGCGTGAGTTGAATAGTTCCTTCCTGAGTCGTTTCTTATTATCATGTTCGAGTTATAGTCTATTGGCGCGATGTGGTATCATGTGAGGCTGTTGGCCATGTTTTGGGTGATTTGTTGTCTGAGCAGTTCATACTGGGTGCGACGGGACTATCGGATCAGGGATCAGTGCGATAAGGTTATGTGAAGTGTATATTAAAGAACAAATACCAGTATTCAGGTTCATAACGAGGTGATGATTCTAGTCAAGATGAGGCATTCAATGATTTGTTAACACTGCAGTTGGGTATGAATTTCTGCATATTTCCTCTGTTGTGGTGGTATCGTCAGCATTATAGCAGGAATATATATATATATATCATGAGGTGCATTGGGAGCGTCAGATTCGTGGAATTTTGGCTATTAAGATTCAGGGAGTGCCATTATGGTCAGATGATGAGTTATGCGGTGCATGGTGCTTATTCAGCAAGGCCATGTAGTCATGTTCTGGTATGTCATGTAGTAGTTGATACGGTGTTTATATGTTGGAACTAGGACTGTCAGAGAAATTTCAGGTGTTTGAATGAATTCTGAGCTTATTATATGGATAAAGAAGAAATCTCCAGATTTGATCAAGCTAATGTACTCAACTGGGTTGTGGTATCACGGGCGGGTGCTCGAAATGTTAAACAATGATTTCTGATAACTACAGAGAAGTTCTTGGCACGTTCGAGGACGAACATCGGTCTGTGTGGGGGAGAGTGTAACGACCTAACCGGTCGTTTTGAGCTCTACCCGTCATTCAGCGATTTGAATTCGTGAACTACTTCGTTTCAGGTATTATCACCCGTGGGCATGGTCGGAATTGAATTTCAGGAAGTTTTGAATTGATTTGGAAAGAAAATTCTCATTTCAGAAGCCTTAAGTTGGAGAAATCAACTAAGATTAGAATTTTGAATAAACGACCTCCGAATTAGGATTTGAAGGTTCCTGCAGGTTCGTATGATGATTTCGGACCTGGCGGCATGTCCGGATCGGGTTTTGGATAACCCGAGAGCGTTTCGGCGTATATTACGAAAGTTAGCAATTTAGAAGAATTTCATAAATTTGGGCGTGAAGTGCATTTCAGTGTTGTTGATGTCCGTTTGGGATTCCGAGTCTGGGAATAGCTTTGTATGGTGATTCTGGAGTTGGGAGCGTGATCGGAAGTGAATTTGGATGTCCGTAGGTCATTTTGAAGTCATTTGGCTAAAGATAGAAATTTGAAGGATTTTGAGAAATCCGATCGGAAGTGGAGGTTTTGATATCGAGGTCGGAATGTGATTCTGGAAGTTGGAGTAGGTCCGTAACATTGAATATGACTTGTGCACAAAATTTGAGGTCGATGGGACGTGATTTGATAGGTTTCGGCATCAGATGTAGAAGCTGGAAAATTCTAAGTTCATAAAGTTGGGAATTGGGTGCGATTCGTGGTTTCGATGGTGTTTGATGTGATTTGAGGCCTCGAGCAAGTCCGCATTATGTTTTGGAACAGGTTGGTATAATTTGACGGGGTCCCGGGGGCCTCGGGTATATTTCGGGTAGTTCACTGATCAATGTTGAAGTTGAAGAAGGCTAAAGGTTGCAGTCATCTGGTGTAACCGCACCTACGAGGCTTTGACCGCAGGTGCGGCTAAGGGCGCCGTAGGTGCGAGTTTTGGGCTGTAGATGAGGAGGCTGCAGGTGCGAAAGATTGATCGCACCTGCGGAAGCGTAGGTGCGAAGAAGGGACTGCAGAAGTGAGAGATGCTGGGTTGAGTTAGAGCCGCACCTGCGATGGAATTTCCGCAAGTGCGGAGCCGCAGGAGCGGCTATTGGACCGCAGGTGCGAAAGGAGGCCTGGGCAGAATGTTTTAAAGTCGGGTTTTTGTCATTTCTCACCCATTTTTCATTTGACATGGGCGATTTTGGAGAGCATTTCGAGGGGGATTTTCGTCAGGCATCAAGGTAAGTAAATTCCTCCCACTTGTAAGATAAATACAAGATTATATGCATGGATTAGGCATGGAAATTGGTAGGAATTTGGGAAATTATTGAAGAAACCTAGAAAATGTAAATTTGGAATTTAGCCACAAATTTTAGTATGGAATGTAGAATAAATTGTATGATTGAACTAGTAGGGCTTTGGGTAGAATGTATCTTCGAGAATTTCGGATTTCCGGGCACGTGGGACGGAGGGCATTTAGGTCATTTATCCGAGCGGGGTTGGGAAAGTATATAATTTGAATTGTTGTGAGCAGTATGAAGAATTTTCATTGCTTTGCTGTTGTGTGGTAGTTTCCGAGGTTGTGCGTCTGTTGGAGTCATCAGAAGGGCTTGGCAGCCGGTATTGGAATTTCGGAGCGAGGTAAGTCTCCTTTCTAACTTTGTGAGGGGGAATCGTCCCCCTAGGTGAACTAATTCAGTACATTCTATTATCTTCGGGGGCTACGTACGCACGAGGTGACAGGAGTCCGTGCGTAGCTACTATTATGCCATGTCCGGGTAGCCTAGGACCCACTAGCATGCCTTACTGTTGTACCTGTAATCCTTCCTGTAACAATAAACTGCTAATATAATCGAAATCATAATTGAATAGCTAAAAGAGGACTAGAGTTCATTTTGTTAATCTTCTAGAAAAGGGAATTGATTCCTTGTGGATATTCGTGTACCTGGACTGGATTGTATTATGGAATATCATTAAACGTGACAAATGAGTTTCAAAACAAAGATTTAAAAGCTATATTTCATGTTCCATTAAGAAGAATTTTACCTCTTTCTTGAGAAAAACTGTTTTCTTGATAATATGTGAATATGTATAACTTTGGGTGCCTGAGTCGCATGTATGATCCGCGAACAGGATGACCCTGTATTTGTGTGTGTGTTCATATGAGCACCTGAGTGGCAGGTGTGAGCATGTGATTTTTCACCTACCAAAGGCCCCTGCAAAATTCGATAAATAAATTAATTTCATAGATTTTGTTGATTTTCAGTGATTAATTGTGAAAGATTTGTATTTTTCCGCATATACATAATTCATCTTTTTAAATTTGTTCAAAATTGCATCACTATTGTCAAAGAATTATAAAGTTATAATTAATTGAATATAGACGAGTGATGGTTATTTAATGTAATGTAGTTTTAATAACTAATTACTAAAACTAATCATTTTTATTCATTAAATTATAGATTAATTAGGAATATAAGATTGGTCATTTTTTTTTCTTGATTAATCTGTAAATAGATGGAAAGTAGGTCTAAATTAGTTACTATATTGNAATCCAGACCAGCCCAAATCCCCTACCCGGCCTTTACCACTTAGTCCAAACGACACCGTTTAATACGTGTCAATCTCAGCCCGTTGATCTTTCCAGATCCAACGGCTGAGAACTACCCAATCCCTAAACTATATATATGTCCAAACCACACCCCACACTCCAACAGCGTGCTTGATACGTCAATTCCCTGAGGGATCGACTCTGGGCAAAANTAGCTGTAATTGTACATATTATTATTAGGTTTTAAGTTTGAATTTTTTTTTTAGTATTTAATTTTTATTTTCTTTATTTTAGTTTTATTATTTAAAACATGACATCATGGAATTATGAGAGTTATGTTGGTAATTCTACTTTTGATCCTGATTATGCATATTATGGAGGAAACCACCCAGAGCAAAATTATCAAAATAATCCCGGGAGCGAGTTATGTGCACCAACTCAATCTCATGTGTGGAATGTGTGTGATATGTGTGGTGGTCAAGATGGTCCCTTTCAGGGTTGTGATTATATTTCTTATCTTCTCCCACCCCTTACTTTGATGAGTCTTATTTTCCTTGTGAAGTTAATAGAAACAAAGAACCCAGTGAT